>JAAAQI020094334.1:1059-16475 GCA_011800005.2 Stichodactyla mertensii | reverse complement strand
AGCTGACCCGTAAATGGTTTCGCCCTGCCATACGACGCTTCAGCAATCGATGTCTGGATGTATGGTCCCAAATGAATAAATTAAAACGAAAGAAAAAATTATAGTACCAGGATCCACATTTTGGGATAAATAAGGAATTCCAGTTTAAAAATCTTCATTTTCAGCTGAAGTGTTGACTTTACGCGGACTATAATAATATGCAAATTAACCAATGTTACTGTTAGTGACAAAGCATGCAAATCGGAAATCTTTAATTAGAAGCCATTGGAATGAAATTCGGAAACCATTCGAATGTCACGAGGAAACCCCTTGGAGGATATCCCTTGAATGCCATTCGGAAACCCTTTGAATGCCATTTGAAAGCCATTGGAATGAAATTCAGAAACCTTTCGGATACCATAAGAAAACCCCTTGAATGACAGTCGGAAACCCTTTGAATGACACTCGGAAGCAATTCGAATTGACCACTTTCCATACATTGGTTCACTGGTCAAACACAAAGCATTCCATTGAAGGTGCGAGGTACAAATTTGAATAATCCTTTGAAACAACCTTGCAGCCTCGACTGAATGCTTTGTGTCTGACCAGTGAACCGATGTATAGAAAGTGGTCAATGCCATTCAAAAGATACGCTTCCCTGACATTTACAAAAGCAAACTACGTCTCCTACCTTATTTCCGATCTCTAACGCAGCACGGAATTCCTTATCCATAGAAGGATACTCCAGCGATAAAAACAAAGTATTCACTAAAATACAACCAGTAATAACTGTATCAAAGACTGAATTCAGAACAATTTTTGATATGCGGTTTTGAATCTTCGTCCATCTCGTTGGACTCTTCGTTCTTTTTTTGTCCTTGTGATTATGAAATTTTTGTTTGGTAACGGAGCCACGAGGAGAATGAGATCTAGAAATAAAACCAACTGATTTACTCTGTAAGTCGTTATTAGCATGGCCATTATTTTCGCTTCCGTCTTGTGACGATTGTTCACTAATTGCGCTAAGCTTCCTCATAAAAGAAGATTTGGCTGTCAGGACACCCAAAGACGTTTCACTAGGAGAATCTTGAAGATTTTGCGAGATCATTTCTGCGTTAGAATTTGGACTCAAACGAATCTGTATCCCACTGCTAACAGACAAAAACGCTGAAGCTTTGGTGTCCGTTGATGTGACGCTAGGGTTACTCCGAGATTCATTCGAACCGTTGTTGTTCTCATTCAACTGGTTCATTTCTATGTAAGTACTATCGTTACGCCCAGTGCCAACAGTACTTGCGTGACTACTCTCTCCATCACTTGCGTGACCGTTACTCTGTTCTGATGGCTTGGAGCCGTTCTTTGTCCCAAAGCAAGGAATACAAAAAGACATTTTACACTTGCTTGCTAAAGATTTAGTTTTTGTTTTTCCATTTTTGAGAAGTTTAGGAACGACGCATCCATGAAACGAATACGAAGAAGCAACACCCTTCAGATTATTGAAATATTGTTCCTAAAACAAACAAAATTAATTATAATTAAAATATTAAATCCTGTTCACTTGTTTAAAATGTTCAAACGTTCAAAATGCTTGGCAAATCAATTTGTCCAAAACAGACACTTTCCAAAATCGGCGTAATGTTTTTTTCCTATTTCTATTCATTATCATCTCATTTACATTAAATTCGGCACGACAAAAGTTCGACGTCTTTTCTCAGGAGGATAGAAATGTAAAATATTACGTCCATAAAACGAAAATAGAAGACCATGAACAAACCTTGTCTTGTAGGGCAAGAACTTCTTGTTGGTAAGAGACAGCGACAACTGCAAGTACGAGGTTAAGAAGATAGAAAGACCCAAAGAAAATGACCATTACAAAATAGAACACGTACCAAGAACCCATGGCGGATAAAACCTGATGGAAAAAAAATAAACCAGGGATCAAAATTTCGTTTTATAGTAAAGAATGAGAATAGAAATATGAATGAATGAATAAATGGATGGATGGATGGATGGATGAGAAGGGATGAGATGGATAGATGGATGAATGAAATAATAAATACATGGACTAGTGGGGCACGGACGGATGGACGGACGCCGCGTTACATAGCGGTTATTAACAAATTTAGCAAAGACGACGCGACCTCGAAAGGACGGCGCGAACGCGTTCTTTTTTATGCGTGCACTTTCCTCTTATAGGTTCACGTCCTCAACGCAAGGTCATTTTTAGCTTTTTTATGTCCTGGTGAGAACGTGAACTTAAAACGGCGGCGCATGCGCGTTCTTTTTCATGCGCGCGCCGTCCTAATGAGGTCACGTCGTCTCTATTAGACCGATTCAACAGAGCGAGCGCTGTACCCGCTCAATTGAAATCTGCTTTACTGTAGATACTTACGTAGTTGTAAACATTTTCCCAGTAATCAAGTGTAATGAGTTGAAAAGCAGTAACAAGAGCCCATCCAAAGTTATCAAAGTTTGTATACCCATAATTGGGGTTCGTTCCGATATCTGATAAACAAGTATAATTGTCTGGACATTTTCTGTAAAGACATGAAACAACCATTAGGAGGTGGGATAGAGAGATAGGGAGATACTGATACAGAGATAAAATGACTGCACTATATGGATGGACAGCTGGATAGGATGGAGTCTGATGGTTGGCGTGATTGATGCAGGGAATGTGGGAAGAAGTGATGGAAAGGACGGCGGAAGATAGAAAGAAAGGAAAAAGAAAGAAAGAAAGGAAGGAAGGAAGTGAGGGAAGGAGGGAGGGAGGAAGGAAGAAGGGGAGGGAAGGAAGGATGGAAGACAGCCAGCCAGATACAACAGATGTACAGACGGACAGACTGGGTGGTCACATACCCTGCTGAAGAATAATTACCACAAACGACTGGGTTATTAGTTTCAGGATTTATAAGCCATACACCTGTAAAACAAATCCATATATCACTTTTATTTTTCAGGATTCACACTCCAAATGTACCATACTACCCTGCCGTGCCGTTACCATGGTAGTTTAGCTCCGAGAAATCTGATTGAACGAGCAGTAATTTTGAGCGGTTTGATTGGTTAATGCGGAAGTTATTAATTTTGCATCATAACTGTTCCACGTGCCTTGCTTTTCAATCTTCTCAAGTAAATCATACTATGTAAAGAGATGTATTGAATTTAAAGTCTACAAAGTAACGCAAATATCTTTCTATAATAATTTGTCCTAACATTTTACATGTTCTTTAGTTTTAAGAAACATACAAGTGAGGCTATGGGGTCACCACAATGCTTAGCAAGTCTCATTTGCATATCAGCCGTTATTACATACTTACTCGTATTTTTTGCATATGTAAAAAAGTCAGTTGTGACATTGTGTTGAGGCACTGAAAGTACGCATTTATTTCTGAGAGATCCTACGAAAAGCTGCATTCCAACAAGAGCGAAGATACAAAGGAAGAATGTAGTGAGGATGAGAACGTCAGATAACATCTTCATGGACTTAAGAAGAGCGTTAACCATCGTCTTAAGACCTGCGAAGCACAAACCGAACGTAAATTACTGCTGGACAATAGTCAATGTTGGGATATAGTCGATTTATTTTCTTCATTTTTTATTCCCAGCGTCCCGAATATTTCCCATTCCATTCCAGAGTTTCCATCTTTACCCCTAAAGGTCCATACTCACTAAGGTTTAGGCTCCTGGGTCATTTTGCACAACTAGTACGCACGAGAGAGCATGATGCAGGAGCTTGCTGCATGGTGTGGTCATGCTCGCTGATATTTAACCAGTTTAATATCAGGGAGCGTGAGCCGGGGGCGGCAAACTTCTACTCCCGCCACAACCTTTTTTTACATGAAATCTTTGGTACACACGAAAAAGAAAACGACCCTGGAGCCTACTTCCGGACCAATACCCTTAGTGTGTATAGTCCTTAAGAGTTTCTTGATTCCTGTTGTCCTATATCAGGAAATGGAGAGTGGTTGATGGAAGGGAGGGGGAGGGCGTAGCAGAGCGCAGTGCAGAGGGATACAGAGATTGAATGAATGCAGATAAAATTTCTAATTACAATACTAACCTTCAACAGCCGATATGGTTCTCAAGGCTCTTAATACTCGGAAGGTTCGTATTCCTGATAAATTTGCTACGTTGGGAACAAGAGTTACGTATCTGGAAGAAATAGCACAGAAATTAAATGATATGAAGTAATTCCTCCGGGGTATACATTATTTATATTGAACCTTTCCAAGTTCCACGAGATGTTTATCATGCTCTTAATCATGATATATCATGCTTATCAACCTGTCATACTCACCCAAGTACTACAACGACGAAATCCAACCAATTCCAGGGATCTCTTAAATAAGCAAACTCATGCATACATAATCCCTTGGCGATGATCTTAACTATCATTTCTAAAGTATATATTGCTGCAAAAACGTACCTGTAGAAAGAAAGAAAGAAAGAAAGAAAAAAAAGTATTGGTATAAGTATAAGTATTTAGTTTCTCGAAATATTTAAGCTGTTAGGACTTATTAGTTAGTGAGTACCAGATATAGTATGAAAATTCAATGACTGTGGCTTTATAGTGGCAGGGCATGCCAACTGTTTTCTCTTTCGAGTCATTCTTTGACTAGATTGCAAATGTATCTAGCAAACATTTGACGTAAATTCTTGATAATACCATTTACTGGTTTAAATACTTACTCTGGCTCTTCTGGTGCATTTCTGATTGCGAGAAAAATACAGTTTACTATAATCGTAAGAAGTATAAAAAATTCAAAAAATCTAAAAAAATTGGTTAAGGGATTGTAGCAATTGATAATGAAATATTGACCATGACACCAACCGATACTCCCTTACCATCATCACCACCATCGCTACCATTAGTATCACCACTTCCATTATATACAGCCCAGCGTAATTTTGATTGGGGGGGGGGGGGGCTAACGACCGCCGAAGGATTACTTGGTATTTACATATAAATAGTAAATAAGTAATTCAATTCCTAAAGTAGGTCGGTGTAATTCCTATAGCAGGCCGATCACTTTCTTTTCTTTTTTCTTTCTTTTTTCTTTTCTTTTTTTTTTTTCTTCTTTTTTTTCCTTTTTATCATTACTATTTTTTCCAAAAGAAAGAAAATTTAGACCAAAGAAAACAAAAAAGAAAACAAAAAAGAAAACAAACAAACAAAACAAAACAAACAAACAAACAAAACAAAACAAACAAACAAACAAACAAATAAACAAACAACAACAACAACAACAAAAAAACTCTTAGTAATTATCAGTGGTCACCCATCCTATACTAACTCGGCCTTATTGGGCTTGACTCACTGTCTTGAAAGCACACGCCGCATTTAACCACTCGTTTATCGCTTTTAAAGAATTACGTCAACAATGCATGCGAAAACGATACACCAGATAGACTAGGTTATTTTGCTCTTTCAAATCGACGTAACCGTGGTTAGAACAAGGGGTTGGTCGTATATGGTCTGGGGGCCGGCCGGCCAGCCTCTCCCCTGATGCTTCGGCAAAGATTCTCTAACCCCTAAGATGACGGAACGGCACTTCATCGCCGGTCAAGCTCGGAAATCCATACTGCGCCTCAGCTTTCAAGGGAATGTCTCGGGGGATATGGTTAGCGTGTTCACAGTATTTTTTAATTAATTACCATGGCAGACCCGGTTTCGAATCCCGAAAGGATCACATTTTCAGTTCTTAATTTTTCCTTTTCTTTCTTTTCTTTTCTTTTCTTTCTTTCTTTTTGTTATTTTTCCCTTTTTTCTTCTTTTGCGTGTGATTTTAAATGCGGCAATCCAAGACAACCTTTTCCCCTGAGATTTTTACTCCTCTGCATTATGGCCATCTCCTCAACTGAACCACTACACTATTCTATTGACTCTCTAGGAATTTTTGATCCTGGAATATTCCTTTAGAATATTGCTTATGGTTAACGACCACCGAAGACGGGAACAGCTAGCAGCTGAGAAGCTCAATTTTGAAATTAAGACCCTTGGAAATAAGATTTCCAGTCTTTTGAGGGGCATTTGAAACATATTTATTGTATCATCGTACGCGCACCTGTCACCATTATCATCATGTATCATCATCACCATCACCACCACCATCACCATCTCTTCTTTATCATCATCATCATGTGTACTCGTACATCATTAGTATCATCATACATCATCATACATCTACTCGGGTACAGTTATGTATTATCACATCACGTATGATCACGCATCCTCATCATCGTCATCATCCATCATCATCATCATCATCATGCATCATTATCATCATCATCATCATCATGCATCTTTATCATCATTATCACCACGACCATCATAACCGTTATACGTTTCATTACCAAGAGTGTCCTTAAATAGAGACGAACCGGCAGCCAAATTACACAACAGTGAATAGTCCTTCCCCAAGATATAGTTGAGTTAGTCCAGTTCTAGCCAAAGTCTTGATTTCAGTACGTACCATCGTGCACTGAGCTATGCACTGATACAATAGACTTGGGGATGATTAAACAATAAAGCAAAGAAGAGTTGCTGATTAACTAATATATGATTAACATAAAAACTGCTACGGTGGTGAAATCGAGGCTTTTGCTCATATATCTGGACTCAACCATATCTTGGGAAAAAGTCTATTCACCCTATAGTGATCGTGGCCGTGCATTACTGTTATTAATAGTCATTAATAAAGGATACTGGTTAGTAATAAAAAGAATAATAGCTTTTCTGATTGGATGAAGGGGTCCAAATAGGTTCAAGGACTTGGCTTTATTGAATCTGTAGACGTACTGTTTACCAAATCGACCAGCAACCACAACAAAAGTCTAGAATGAACCGGAACAAAGATAACATCAGTAACAACAACAACAACAACATCATGTGGCAAAGAGCACTAAAGTAATGACGTCACAGTTTTTGAAGATAATCATGTTTGGCGTTAACTAAGATAAAATGTGAATTTGAAGTCTCACAGAAAATGTGGAGTCATTTAAGAGTACAAAAGCTGAGATATGGCTCGTGGAATGTATAATTTTCCTCACACAAGGTGTCTAACTTTTGGCTCAATTTCAACAGTTCCAACCAAGCAAAATATTAGAGACTATGTATTGGAAAAAAACGAACTTCAAACTTCGATATCTCGGTATTCAATGCTGCTAGTACAACCAAACTTTAACAACAGTTGAAAAAAAGTATGACGCATATTTTTATTTTCATTTTTATTTATTTATTTATTTTTTGAACTTGAAAGCAAAATTCAAACATTGGCGACGTCTCACTTTCGTACTCCTTACCAAGAAAATAACATAAAATGATAATAAAGATTTCCAAAAAAAGATAAATGTTTGAAAATAGCAATTAAAAAATAAAATAAAATAAAATAAAATAGAAGATAGAGAAAAAATCTTATGCATATCTTATAAATGAATTCACCAGTTTCCATACATTGGTTCACTGACCAAACACAAAGCTCCCAAGCGAGGCGTCAAGGTCCAATGACCTTAGTTTCAAAGGATTATGCAAATATCCCCTTGGAGCCTCGGCTGAATGCTTTGTGTTTGACCAGTGAACCGATCTATGGAAACTGGTGTATTAATTTCTTTAAGAGTGTGAAAGCAACGCGATGATAAGTCATGTTTTTTCTATGGTTCAAAGTGGTTTTTAATCCAATAGTGTTGACGTCATCATGTGCGCAATTTTCCTATAAAAGCGTTCTAAAAATAGCACTAAAGATTACCCAGTATCTATCGTAACCGCACGTACAAATAAACTTAATTGCTTTTCATCCTTTTTTCCTCCTCACTTGAATTATTATTTTTATCGTCATTCGAGAAATTCTTTTGTGTTTTGAGAGTGAAACAAAAAGAGAAAAACAGAGTGAAATGCAAATATGTTCTAAAATTTAATTCAAAATTTTAGTTTAGAAATATAAAGTAGGGAATTAGAAGACTTAGTGATGGTTATTAGATATATTCGAGCTACATTTAACGTGGAATGATCTTTCAGGAACAGAAAGGCATTGATATTTAGAGTAGTAATGAAGTATCCTATCGAATTTATGCATACAATACCATGCAAGCTGAGTAAGAAACACTAACGTGTTGTGAACTCAGTCATTTTATTATGATTATTATTGAATAGTAATCTCACGTCAAAACAAGCGGAAGAAACTTAATTAAATAGAATAAAAGGAAAAAAATGAAATTTAGAAATTAAACTGGTTATGTGATAGCTACAAAAAATCTAACGGAAGACTTAAAAAATTGATAGAAATGTATATTCAGTTTGTTGCTAGCTTGCCAGGGAACTCGGAAAACATTTCTACCATTTCTATCATTTATTTATTTTTCGATTTGGAATGTTTTTAACTCACATTTTTTGTTTATTCAAACAGTCTTTTTTATTGTATTCATAATAAACAACTATTAAATGGCCGAGCTAACGAAACCGTTTTCTACTCGACGAGAGATGTCAGGATTCCGTTGGCTGTGTCCTTCGTACAAAATGAATATTACTTTACTTGGAAAGGCGCGAAACAATACCAGTATTATCCTCATGACGTTATAACACTAGAAATAAAGCCGACTCTACTGCAAGTAGCTTTGGAGACCGACTCAATGCCTGAAGGTTTCCGTGGATCGTAGTTAGCGCAGATTAGCAATAAGTCATCGATGGAGAGATTAGTTTTGTACGTGCTCTGAATAGTCTATTAAAGTTGACATTACTGAGATATATATTTGTATTATAGTAAAACCAGACGTCGTAAGACGTATTTGTGAATCAATTGCAAGCCGTGATCGCATATATGCAGCACTTTAAAAACTTCTTCGATAGCTTTTGGTCACACTTCAATGCGTGATCAATAACGTGGTGACTAAACTTGTCTGTTAGGCGATTCTCGAATATTCAAAAAACCAACGCGTTGGAGGTCTTGAGATATTTTTGGATCAGCGCGTCAAGATATCTTATCGTTGTCGCCTGAAAGCGTAGGAGTAATGGCTCACCCAGGAGCTTTGCTTTGACCTAAAATAACCTGTTGTACTACTCACTGCATAGCAGGGGATTCTCAACCGGTGCGACAGTCTGGTATTGGTCTTGCGACTAGTATCAAAAAAACTGATATAATATGATTATAAGCTCCATGCAGCCATTAGTACAATAAAAAAGCAGTCTGTGAAGTCAATAATTACTCATAAAAAGTTATAAAATCTGGCTGTATTAACAAGATTAATGAACTTACCCTCATTGAGAAACCCCGTGCTACTATTTCGTTGTCACTTTTGCCGCTTCAGAAGCCGTTTTTTGGGAGTGAGAAGTAAATCTGATGTTCTAATCCAAATGTCTTAAGCATTTTCATAACGAAATGTTTATAAATAGCATGGTACAATTAAATTATAGTTTAAAAAAACATCAAGCTTTGACATGATTATTTAAGAGATATAATTAAACAACGGTAGACAAGAGTGGATGATAGCGTTCTTCGTGATCGTGGGAGAAGCTTTTCTACCTCACTAATATCGACAGGTCTTTACTCACGAAGAACTAACGGGATTTAAACGATCTTCATTTGACCTTTATCGTTTTAACCGCTGTATTTGCGTCTCAAAACCAGGTTACTAGTTTACGGGCATACTTTATTAAAGGTCGTTGCCTCCAAACGAGATAAGCGATAGGAGATAGGGGATTACAAAATGATCTCACAAACAAATGATGAGCAAATGACAGTAACTGAGCTAAAAATGGTTTCTTTTGGCTGCCAGCAGCACTGAATGTCTCAATATTAATCTAATGACAGAATGTTGTACGTTGATGAAGTATACTGATTGTGTTGATTGTCATGCCCGTGGTGGACAGGAATAGGATTTTAAAAGAAAAGTTCACGATAATTAAAGGTGATAGTGATGAAAATGAGATTATCGAAAAAAATATCTTGAATAGTTATTTTTGATCTTTTTTGGCCAAAATTCTGATCATGCGATTGTGTGACTAAGAATAAAAAAGGAAACATAACATAAGCAGGAAAAAATACTTTTAACAAGACACACGTGCATGTATATGAAACTTGGATCTTTTTCTCAACAGTCTGAACTAGTTAAATTGGCATGTGAGAAAATATGAGAGGCAGAAATAAAGAAAGAAAGGAAGAAAGAATGAATGAATGAAAAAAATAGAAAAAAATAGACTATAAAAATGAATGGCTATAACTACGTGAAAAGCTTAGAATGACAACAACACGACGGAGCCAACACTCAGCCAATCAATATTTTTAATGAAAGAAAGAATGAATGAAAGAAAGAATGAAAGAATGAAAGAAAGAAGGAATGAAAGAAAGAATGAAAGAATGAATGAAAGAAAGAAAGGAAAAGGAAAAATACCAGCAATAGTTTTGCAGTGACTATTACTTTAAAAATAATCAGTATAGCATCTAAATGTTTAGGAAACCCCAAAATTTTTATGAGTTTTATCGAAGGAGTCAAAAAATCAAGAGGCCCAATTGTCTGAGATATTCCATTAAGCGGGAGGCTGATTCTTTCATGCGTCTACTAGTCTGTCTACTCTCATACATACATACATCATACTGGCTTTCCATTTTTCTCTTCCTCTCATATCACTCCGAGAGTCGAAACGAAACGAGCATTAGTGACGGACTTCATGTGGAACAGTTATAATGTATCGGTTGCAGTATGCGACACCAAAACACAGTAGGAATATAATTACATGGCAAATTTCTGTTTCGTTCAGACGTCAATTTTACTTGTGGAAAAAACGTTTGGCGATGACAACCTTATTTGAAATAGCCGTATACATGTATATCAATATACACGAACAAAATTCGGTGATAAACGAAACAGACGATTATTCTCTTATCGCGAGCAAATCTTTTTCTTTTTCTACCGACATGTTCAAACTTCGAGCTCGCGAACGTGCCTTTCTTGGCTTGGTGATGAACTTTACTGCAAACGTTAACGTGATGTGATCATCAATTCTGTACTCCAGGCAGTTGCCGGTAACGACACATGATCTTGATTATAAAACCGAATACATGAACAAGTATGAATACTATTGTCATATTAAATGCAATTAGCTACATAAAATAAAAATTCGAGAAATATAAAAACAAATACTTGGGAACTCACTTTCTTCTTGATATGGAAATTAAACTGAACGTCGCATATCAAAGTGTTAATGAAAAAAAGGCAGGGACCGCAGAGCGAATTTTAGATCTTTGGGGCTAAAATTTCAACTTTTCGAAGAGAGTAATGACTGAAACCTTTACTAAAGATCTTTCTGTGTGAAGGTCCGCAATTTCGTTTTCCGTTTCGCGACACAACATCGACTACTCAAAGTAAATAAATTCAAAATGGCGGAAAAATTAATGGAGGGGGGATACTATCTGAACTAAAAAATTCTAGATTCGGCATTTATTATCATATGATAGCGCCAACTCTTTCAACTTTACCAGCAGTTATCACGAAAAAGAGTTTATCAGTGATTTCCTTGAATATTGTCGGTTCTATGAGGCTTTTTAATTAGTCTAGAGAGAAAAAGAGCTATTTATTAAAATCCTTGAAATGTAATAATATATTTTTCTTACAGATGAAAAATTGTTATTCTGTAAAATAGAAGTTTGGTTTTAAAAACAAGGTTAACTGAGATGTCTTGTATGAAAAATATCAATGCATGTTCGTGTTCCGACTTGATGGATAATCTAATGTTATGGCTTGAGACAAATTAGTTCAACCGAGATCAACACAAAAAGAGATGTACAAGAAATCGAATTGCAAACAAAATTGCAATAAATATTTCAAGAGAAAACAGAGATTTTATGATGTATTTGCATAAAAACTCGTATTGTAATCAATGGTCTGTGTAATTATACATGGATGGATCATGTGTATAGTACTACACTGCCGTATGTCATATAAAACCGATTGTATTTATAGCATAGATACAGAAATAGTCGACTGAAGTGTCATCTGAATACGACTTCATCGCCCCAAAGAAGATTTTCTTTAACTTTAAAGGAAATACAACATATGCATTGTCTTTCAAACGTCGTTCAACAATGGAAATCTAAGTAAGCCAAAATTTGACGTCTCGCACTTAGCTGAAATCCTGATATAAAAAGCCCGGAGAATAGAATAAGGATGAAAAATCTTGATCATCGTTGCATAAGATTTTTAAATAGAGCGAGAAAGACATCAAATGGTAGAAAGAAAAGCAATTTCTTAAAAACTACGAAAATGTACGCCATTTTAATAAACTGTTTGGTGTAAAATCAAATAATTAAAAAGCGAGCAACTGGCTCACTACACGAACTATCAGGGGACGGAATTTTTGACTCTTTAACCCAGAAAAAAGACCTTAAAATAGCAGAACAATATTATCTAGAAATGTTTACAGTACTTTCAACGATAGGTGAAATTAACTGAGTTAGATCGTCACTAAAAGGCTTTTTTCGAAAAGCGTTTAATAATACATAATTGAAATCAAAAGGGATTGAGAATTACAAAAGATTTTTCTTCTGTTTATTTATCACACGATGTGCATGTTTTTACGCGTCTTCTTTTTCTCAAGAAAAACCCTTCAGGCGAGCATAACCTTCGAGTGATTCTGTTTTAGTCGACAAAAAACGTTCAAAAATGATGTGAATTATTACTTAAAAGAAAAAAAAAAAAAAAAAGAGCGATCATTTGTAGCTAGAACCTGCACCTTATGGAGAAATATAAATCAGAAAATTAAAGTGATGCTGGCGTATGTTTTTTTTCATATATTGCTAGATGTCGTTTCTAAACAGCAAAACACAAACTTAATAATAGCAAGCTGAATGCACATTTTTGATCAGGTTTGTTTTTCCCATGTTCCTGTCTACTGTACAATTTATGCCATACATTTGTACAAATATCTGGAGTGTATTTACAAATAATTCTTAGCAAAATCTGTTTGTGGGGTTCACAAAATGTGTTGTTTTCTCCCCCCAAAAAATTAATCCTAAAGTTGATCATAAAATCATCGACCAAAAAAATATAGCTTCGCTAATATTACAGCTTCGCTAATATTTCTACCGAAGAAAAAAAATGTGATGAACACGTCGTTAAGAAGGCATATTATTGGCAGAGTGTTTGAGAATCAGGTATTCAAGCTGTATATTTCTCGCTCATTTTCTGTTGTAAATGGTCAGATATTTTATAACTTACGTTTTTGTTGGGCAGGTCAAAATCTTCGAGTGGCTGACATAACAAATGCTCAGGTAAAGGCACAACGCATTCTTTGGAGGAAGAACTGCTCGCAGAGCGAGGTGTTCCTTTGCTGGTGTCGCTCTGAGAACTGTCGGCAGACCGCGAATCATTTTTGACATTTTGTGATAGTGTTTTTGTTGTAGAAGGCTTGGCATGGAGTCTGAAGCTAGCACTCGACTTCATTGTACACGTAGAGAAGTGATGTTGTTGTAGTCGTTAGTTCTAAAGCCATCGAGGACACAACATCAAAATGTTCGATACCCAAAGAAAGGACAATCAAATAGTAAGTTCAAAACTGGCCAAAAACACCATGAAAAATCGTCAACAAATGAATAATTCTAGAACTCGGAGTTGTGTGAGGTTCGATTAGTAACTGCAGATATAGGCGGGTTCTGGTGTCGTAAACAGAGGCACCTATCGTCAATCTGGGACCATAATTCAGGCGCGTAGTATACCAGGGCGCTTGAGTGCTCTTTCCCTCGGTCTTCTCTAGCCGGGCATTTTACTATACTGGTCTCTCCAATGTTCGCGCACTAACCGGCTAGTTTGGCATTGATATCTCTCACTGCTGACGTAACAGGATCGTTGCTATGGTGACAATTATGTACGTCGCACCTGCTGCTTTGTCGCTGTGTGGTAGCCCATCCATTGTCGTATCAGTACAGTCTTGTCGCAGGCCACAGTTAATTGTAAACCAAAACGAAATCTTACTAACCTTACGAATTATAAATTCACTAGGTCAACGAGTCATAACGATGAAATATTTGTGGTCAGTTTGGACTAGTTCTGTGGCTGGACTCTAGCATAAACATCGTGAAAGAAAAATACATCAAAACGTGCGCGCGCACATTGGGATCAAAAATCCAACTGTGGCTTTTTCAGCTTAGAACAAAAAGGAAAAAAAAAAAACAATCGCTGGCTGAGAGTGTTGTCCTGTGGTTGCACAGCGATGCAGTGTTATCAAACCTTGAGCATATTGTTTATTTTTAATTTGATATAGTATTAACATTTTTACAACTGTCTTAATCAAATTGAGTTCGCTCTCGCCAGAAAAAATAAGAAAATCGCTTTGCTTTACAAAACAAGCAAAGCTAAAAAAAGAAAAAGAAAAGAAAAAAAGAAAAAAAAAATCGCTTGTCCAGTAAATAACACAACAGAACACCGATTGATTTACAGTCATCGCTTGTGGTCTCAAATACAATCGACTATCGTTACATAATGTAATTATAATTCCAATTTAACTTTAAAGAACTTTGGATCGTATTAATTAAACTTCGCATACGAATTGACCATTTTCGATTCTTACAAATTTGGCTCGAATGAAAACCTTTGTCTCGATACAGACATCGATGAGGATATTCATATTCTACAACCGTCAAGATTTCATGGATCTTGAATGAACTTTTGAACATATGGCTTTATATCAGTGTGTCGAACTCGTCATATATTTGCATATTGGCGCTTCTAGTAAAGTGTACACCAGCGATAAACAACAGGATTTAGACATCTATCCGCATAATATATAACAAAAGTCTGCTTGCAATAAAAAAACCTTTTCACTAAAAATATTATGATTCTCAGACAAATTTTTTTTTTCTTTTGCCTTCATCACCGCGAGGTGCAATAAGGACCCTCTAATGAAAAATTAGATGTTAATGTAATAACGACAGTACACTGGCGATAACATATTCTGAACGATAGAAACATTAAATTTGAATGAATAGATGGCAGATCGGAAGGTTTTTATTTCACTCATCAAGTCAGGATTATAAAATCCCGCTATGTCTTATTCGCTTGAAATATCTTTTGGTTTGGCCCGCCTTGAAATTGATGAATTTAATTTTTTTTTCTTTCTTTCGTTTTCTCGCTCGCGGGTGATAACTTTTGGTTTCGTTTTGATCTAACCATTGAAATTGATTTTATAATCAAGTTCGGTTTTTTTTTTTTTTCTTTTCGCTTGTAGTACCCATAAGTAAGTAAAATTTTATCCGATTTTTATGTGCTTTTCGGTTTTTCGAACTTTTCGGTTTGCGACCAGCATTTCCCTTGAACAATCTACATGCAATAGAGCCCCCCCCCCCCCCCCCCCCCCCCCCCCCCGGCCGCTGCACACACCTCCGCCCCAGGCGATCGCAGGTGCTTGGGGCCGTCGTGCTATATTCAGTCTTTGTTTTCCTATCAATCAC
>JAAAQI020094223.1:0-16483 GCA_011800005.2 Stichodactyla mertensii | reverse complement strand
TTCAAGGGATACAGAAGGACGGTCAGTCGTAAAAGTGGTATAATTGTGTTCCCAAATAGATATAGTTTGACTAAAAATGGTCAATTGTGGGTGTTAACTGTTCCTTTAATCATGCATCTTACCAGCTGATTTCTTGTTTTTACACTTGTGCTTTCCTTTCTCAGTTTGACATTTCAGACTTTCCTTTATGCCATCATATAACACTTCATTGTCTTCAACTGCTTCCACACCAAATCTAGAACTACAAATAAATTACAATTCGGTAACTTCAAGACCACGGCTACTCATACATATCCAATATTAGGGATAGTGGTATATATTACATAATGACTTTTGCATCATACATTTTCTATTTCACCACAACACCATATTTCCCATTGCCACACATTACTTTAACCTTTTTTTTTCCACTCATGAGCAAACTATAAGTTAATTTATTTAAGTTTGTACCAACTTATAAAGTTATTTACACTTTTTAAAATACCTCACAAACACTGTTCCTTGCTGTTCATTAATGCTTGCACTCTTTCTCAGTTCCCTTCTTCTCAGTCCAAATTCTTTAACTGACACAGTCTTCACATTTCCTATTTCTTTGGGCATATTACTTACTTTCACCCAGCTTTTTCTTCCATCACTCCATAGGATCTGTATTTATAACCAATAAAATATTTCAAATACAGCACATCATAGGTTTCCAATTCTTAAACATAACAATTGCTTTATTTCTGAGAAACAGCACCATAAATCCTCATTCTCTTTTACCGGAAATAATAAGTTATTTCTGATTAGTTCCCACTATTTTAAATTCTTACATCATTTTTTTGGGTCACCTATAACAAGGATTCTGGTGCTGTTTCACAGACAGTTATTTTTGAGAAATTTCCAGCTGCATGCAGGCTAACCCCACCCAGCTGCTGTTCAGCCTTTCCATGTGTAGCAATATTCTTACCCTTGGGTCCCACTAACAAGTTGTGCATTCAGCTTAGTTGGTACTATTAACTACTTGTTTTTCCATTCAATAGGTTATAGAAACTAGCCCAAAGGCAATCAAAACATTTCTCATTTCATGCAATTCTAAGTTACAGATTGTCAGATTTAACAGATTTCCCTAAATTATCCTGTTGTACCAAGGTTTTTGCCTTTTAAGGTGAATAGCTGAACTAAAATATTACCATATCCCCTATCATTCATTTAAATATCAGATTTATTATTTTGATATTCATAGCAAATATTTCATGTTATCTCAAAGAACTTGTCATTTCTTGTTTCTTTTTCATTGAACATCTTTAATGGAAAAACATCATCCTCACCTTCACTCTTCACTTCCTGTGCATCGTCTTTCTCATCTCTAAACTTACATGCTGTGTCAGTATGAACACTGCAAAGTCTCGAGCCCTTGGAAGGAGTATTTAAACAACCTTTGAATTACCAAAAATATGTATTGCTAAAAATATAATTCATTTGGTAATGAAGCAGATGGTGGAAGGGAAATGGATTTGAGCTAGAGGTTGGGATGTGAAAATATCAATTTTATATTGTTATGTAACAGTAAATATTTAAGTTACCTTCTTCTAACCTCCTATCACACAGAATACTTTCCTGCCATTTGATTCACTTCAGTATTGGCTTTGAAGTCACACTCAAATTTATAAATATTTTTAAATGGGAGTTGGTGGGTGGAATTATTTATTGCCTTCAAAATCAAAATACTTTCACTTTTTAATATAATTTTGCTTACCAACTGAAATGCCTCCTGATAAAGAATCAAATTTTAACTCTGTGACATTTTTACAGGAGCAAATTTGACGGCAGTTCATGTTCCCATCAACAACAATCACATTTTGGCATCCTTTTTTGCAACAAACATGATCTACAAAAATTGACATATTAAGGAAAATCAGTTATAAAATCCCATTAATGGTTTTAATACATGTTATGCAATATGTTATACTTCTTTCTGTTTTCCTTTACATGCACATGTAACTCCAATCTCTCTCTTCCTTGTTATATTAAGCAGTTCATTTCATAAATATAAACAATATGCCCATCTCTGTAACATTAAAAAACTATTAATGCTCAATTTTTCTTATAATTACCTCCCCATTTCTTTACAAATGCATTGTGATAATCTTCTGTCACCATTTCCAACAACTCATTGCGGTCACATGGAAAATGTGGCACTTCAATGGCATGCATTATTCTTATCTTTAAAACTGAGTACAGAATAAATGCATCCTCCAACCTCCTCCTGTCCATGTCACATCTTTCCTTCCACAAATGTGCTATATCCTTCTTTTGCCTGCAAGAAAACAATAATCATAAATTTAACATTCATATTTTCTTGTCACTTTCACAATGTTGCATCAACAGAAAATTTAAATGTGAGGGGGCCCTGACTTCGTATGCACGCTTTAGCATTGGGTTACCTGTGGCAAACTGTGAATACATAATGAAATACGAAGACAGGGCCCCTCACCAAATGTATTACCATTGGTACAGTTTATATATTTGGTGATTATATATTCATGGCTTACCATAGGAAACCTAAATTATGTACCATTGGTAATACATTTGGTGAGGGGAGGGTTCTATTCTTTTTTTTCCTTTTTTTATTGAATATTTCAATTGATTAAGTATGAAGACATGATTCATAACCGCGTCATGTTAATTAGTATACACAGATTAAGGAAGTTAATGAAATGCACAGATTTTGCATATTAATTACTTTCACCAACTGTACCATGGTAAACCAGCTTTTACCATCCGTATCAGTTCGTCTATTTTGGACAACCCTCTTTTTATGTCCTAGAACTTTGCATGTGTTATCTTGCCGATCTTGAATTCAGCAACATAACATTGCATGGTTCTCAATCTAACCCTTTGATTTTAAATCATTTCAGAGAAATTGAACGACCTCTCAAGATTTTCTGCAATGCCATTTCAACTTCAAGATGTAGTTGCAGAGGATATTTCAGCTCCAAATACGAATAAAAGTCCATCATCACGTTTACATTGTTGCTCATCACGTCTACATTCTCGCTATAACCAAGAGCTCTCTTTCCATCGATTCCCAAAAGATGCTTCTCTAAAAGATAAATGGATTACAAAGATACGGAGAGACGAAGGACCTTATTTTAAGGTAAAATTGTGAATGGCACAAATTTCAAATTTTTAAGGTATTGACATCTAAACCCTGGGCATTTTTTTCCAGATTACAAGTAACACAAGAGTTTGTTCAAGACACTTCTCTGAGGAGGATTATTGAACAGCAAGTACCAAAGGAAAAAGAAATCTGAAATCCGGTTTTGTACCCACTGTTTTTAACTGGAGTGTTACTGTTTAAGGACCACATTAAAGCGAGGGGCTCTGTCATCCCCTTTGTCTCTCACCGTATCCACTAGCTGTTCCAGAGCAGCCATTGCCGTGAAAAGGATCGAAAAGCACTGGGGGTTTTGACAGATGTTGGCATAATAAAGCCAAGGCCGCTTCAACATTGGAAGCATGAAGTTGCAGGAAAAATTAACAGTCAAGAAGAAGCGTACAAAAACAAGCTTCTCTGGAGTTTAAAAAGCCCCCAAAGTCTCTAGGGGTCCAAGAACATGCACATCATGGGCAAGCAGCTTTGATTAAGTTCCCGATGGTATGCGGGAGCGAAATCGTGAATATCCCATTAGTGAGAATAGGTATAGCACCACACGGTGCTGTTACTTTTGTTTCATCACTTTATACAGGGGGTACTTCTGATAAAGAAATTACTAGATGCTCGGGCATTTTAGATCTAAATGGTCTTGATAGTAGCAGAAAAGTAATAAATTTAAAGAAAACGACAACAGTTTCGGCATACTTATGCCATCTTCAGTTTAATGGAGAATGAATCAAATTACAACTCATATTTATGCTATGAATAGATTATAAACAATATCAAATGACACAATAAAAGTAGTGGAACAAAGGAAAACTATGAAAGCAATTACAAAGTAATTGTATTAAAAAAGTATTAAAATGTTGAACTTGCTTGTTAAGTTCAGGATTATTCCTTTTGATATAGAAGGCTTCTTTAAGTTTCAAATCAACAGTGGTCTCAGCAGTCTAAAATTTTAAAACAGGCAGGCGTATACATACTTTTACATATAGGATACTTTGAAAGATGTTTTAGGATATGTGAGTTTTTATCGCTCACTGTGTGCTCCTTAATTCTAGTAGATAGATGGCAGGTAGTTTCGCCAACGTAACGGGAATTACATCCGCACAAGTAAACTGACAAACTACCAGAAAATAATAATACCATCATGGCAGATAAAGGCTTCGACATAGATGATCTTGTTGAATTAAAGGCTGCAAAGCTTAACATCCCTCCTTTTTTACAAAGCAAATCACAATTTTCAACTGATGAAGTTCAGGAAACAAAAACAATTGCAAAGCTTCGAAAACACGTTGAAAGGGCCATCAGACGTATTAAAGAATATCATGTTTTTGATTCATATGTGTCACTGAACATGCTGGGAACTCTCCCTCAAAATTTACACTGTAATTTGCTTCCTAACAAATTTTCAAGGCCCTCAGAAAAACGTGAGGTTTTAGCTTTAGTTTGGCAGATGACAATCAGGTCAACACTATGGTATTTCTCAAAAATTATACTTTAATTACTCACTGAACTGTTTCTTTTTGTAGTCTTTAATACCACAGTAAATTTTTATAATGAAACATGGATAGTTTGATTAATAAAAATCAACAATTATTCAAAATGTGATAACATAACAAGCCGCAAGCCCGATTTTATGGTGTTTGGGTGCATTCAGATCTGCATGTTTAGAATATTTCTAAAGGATAAGGAATAGAAGTGTGAATATTTTGTATTTTAACCAATAGGACGCCTTACAAGAAAGACTCTTTAACCGGGGGTTTTCTTTCATCAGCTCATTACAGGCTAATATATAAATTAGGTACTACCTAATAGCGGAGCTCCCAGTTATCTCTTGATTGAATTGATGCAATACATGGAAAATTCTTACAGATATTGTTTCTCGATTGTTAAGAGATATTTCATAACAAGCTGCTAAAAATGAAGATTGATTGGATGACGAGAGAATTTCACAGTGAATTCGAGTTGCTTCATTTTTTAAATCCCGAACAAGGAAATGTTAATGATAATAATAATGTTATAATAGTAAGATAACAGCGATTTTTAAAACATATTTTGGATGGGGCGGCCCTGGGAATCCATTGCACTGCTTCTCTCGGTTGTCAAGGGAACGAATGAAAATCAAGTTGGATTTGCTAGTTGGTTTGAACGTCGGTTCGAACCTCGTGGTTTGTGTTTTTAAAGAAAAAACACATTTTTTATTGAGTAAACCTGCCTTATTCTTACTATTTCATATTAAAGTAAAGCGAGGAGCTAGAAATATTGCTTAGCTTTGGTCAAGATGTAAAAAAATATGCGGATTCGTGCTTGGCTGAAAACATCCATGAAAACAAGCCAAAAGAGTTCAGTCTAACTCTACGACAAAACTACAAGATATATTCCAAAGTAAGTAAATCTGTTCATGCTCTAATGGAAAACAACAAGTGAGCACAAAGCATTTTTTCTATCCTTTTAAACGGACTTAGTGAATGAATTTAATTTTCACTGACTTGACGGCAAATTAAAATCTTTCTCCAATATAGCATTTAAAAATAATATATTTAGGCAAGGCATAAAAGTGGAGCTCCTAGTTTCCCTGGATGTGGGGGTTTGGGATTTGTCACACGATGGCAAATTAAAATCTTTCTCCAATATAGCATTTAAAAATAATATATTTAGGCAAGGCCTAAAAGCGGAGCTCCTAGTTTCCCTGGATGTGGGGGTTTGGGATTTGTCACACGACTAAGAGTATGGAAGACAATGTATTTGCTTTTGTTTGACTTCATAGGAAATCAACTTTTAAGATTTACTCATTAAACATAGATGGATTCGGAGGCTCATACACCTATCAAGGTCAATTCTGTGAGGGGAGAATGACAGGGTGGGGATTTGAACAAAATTCTTAAACACTTTTTAAATGTCGAGGAAGTAGTTTTTAAGCAAACTAGACGCTTTAGGAGGTCCAGAAGTAGAAGCAAATGTTAAATCATTCAAACTGTTTACACTATTTTGTTACTTTTTGGACCCTAAAATCACTCACCTTTTAGAAGGGCTGATGTGTGTGCATGATCGACACGTGATCAGATACCAATTATTGATTACCTCATTTTAAATTCATAAAACAAATAGAATGATCAATTCTCATACTCAGAGCCTTCTCAGTTTCTAACGAAAAATCAAAGGCTCTGGGAAACCCTATAATTTCAAGTGATCTGATTGGCTGAGCGGCAACAAAGAAACTGGTATTTTTAGCTTGAAGTGTGGGAATATTGAGGTAGAACAATTAGCTGGGCATGCGCTCTGATGACCTGGTCGAAAGATTCTGTTTTCCAGGTTATAGGGTTTCCCAGAGCCTTTGATTTTTTGTTAGAAAGCTGAGAAGGCTCTGGGTACGAGAATGATAGAATGATAGGAAACTGAAATCTAGATGTGTGCTAGCCTTACTGCGTGGGCACGAGCATTAACATAAAAAAGTAGAAGGCCAAAGAGGTGATTATGTACCAAATAGTAAATTTCCTATGAAATCCTCAGATTTTGTCTACACTCCCCCCTTCCCTCTTAGGGACTGGTCAGTATTTATCGAGAGATATTTTCATGCAAGCTTTGTGGAAAGTGTATTAAGAGAATGTATGTGGAAAGGGGGCAGCTGAGCGGTGAGCTCAGCGCGCAAAGCATGAGTGGACAATGTCACCGGCCCTGGCATGGCAATTGATTATTGCCAGAAATATTATCCAATAACACAATTCTGTGGTAAAACTTGGTTAAATAACTACTTTGTCCAGCTCAAAGGAAAATTTATCGTCTTTGAAAACAAGCCTGCCGTCCAGCCAAGCAAAATTTGGACTTACACAAGGGCCGGCGGCAAAACATCTAAACGCGCCGTGATTGGCTGAAACAAAATTCGTTGCTCAGCTAGGGTAGAGCCATTTAAAGTTCTGCACGACACTTTTCAATTTGCACCCACCCCCCACCCCCACCCCCTGTCGATAAATACTGACCAGTGCCTTACGGGTTTTACTTTGATATGTGCATTATGCCAGACACTCCTCATCCAAACCTGTTCCTTAATATCCTACTTACACATATATTTTAATTGCTAAATCATTTCAGTAATTCAAAAGTACAGAGGTTTAAAACCATTTATTTTGAATATATCATAGGCACCTTTGTAAAAAAAAAACCTGTTGCAATGTTTTACATTTATAACAAGCAAAAGTAGTATTTATTAGAAGCATTGTATAATATTTTTTTAACTTGTATCTATAAAAGCCATTTGTCTGCTAATCCAATTTTCAATGGCGATACTCAGAGTACATAGTGACGTTAGCCTTTGTTACCGTATTGCACCAACCAGAAACTGTTTGGTAAAACAACTAAACCATGAACATTCTTTGTGATATTGGCTGGCATATTATCCTCACAATGCTTTTGTTTGTAAACACTGAGTTGTGCTATATAATTATATTATATGTATTAAATAAGATATAAAATAAATACATTCATCTTTTTCCATATTTAGATGATAATTATAATGATACTCTAGATGGTCCAGCTGGTTCAGTAACTTTCTGTAATAATTATTATTTACAAAACTCTTGGATTTCATCTTACATTGTAAATTTGTTTTGATGAAATAAAAAGGAAAATTATGGTGCAGTTACAAATGATCACAGTTTATGCATGCAGAAACTGGTGTCTTTCAGGACTGGAAAGGAAGCATCAACCACTGGATACGAAGAGTAAGGTGTATTATGTCGGGTTCTCATATTATCAATTAACTGGAGCTGAAAAAAAGTCAAAAGGCCCGATAAAGTTTCCATGTTTAATCAACATTGTAGTCATAATGGATTACAACTCAAATCCATACAATTCCATGTCTCGACACTAAATATGTCTAAATTGATTCAATAAAAGGACATACTTCATTCCCTTACACAGTGTAGTGATTTTTCGCATAATTTTATGTTCTTCTTAGAAATGGTATAAATTTAGGGACAGGTGGGGAGGGAGGTTCTCCAAAAGGCCATTAGCCTATGCCAGCTTTTGCCTCCTACCCTACTCTCATGATAACTTACCTCAAGTAGATGAAACTGCCAACATCCAATGTTTTCTTATCTTTGTAATGAACTGTTCCTGAAAAAAATACAATTTCTAGTAGTAAGGTAAGCACATAGTGTAGTACATATCCTGCTGGAACTTTGGAACCATTCTCCTAATTCACCTGTTTGTCAATGAAAAATACATCAGTTTTTAGCATAATCATAAAATAGGGTGATTAAACATGTCATAGGAAAACTACAAAAATACTGAGTCCACTTATTAGTTCTTACCTTGATAATAAGTTTGCAATAATAATAATTAATACATACTTTTCACTTTACCATACATGTTGGGCTCTCAAATCATCAGCTTGTAGTTACTCATTTTAATGGTTTTGACTAATATCCTTCAGCGAAGTAAACTGCTTTCCCACCTTAATAGCTGCACCTAAAGTCTATGGATATGTTTTAAGGTATATACACATGACAACCACACTGGCTATACTACTACATATATAGCCACCAAGGCAAAGACACAAGATGTAACCACAGATGCCTATAACGACACACGTTATTTACAGCATCTAGATGTCATACCTATAGTTCCAAAGTCTATATTCAGTATGGATATTTTGTGTACATGTAAATTAATACAAATACCACAGATGCCTATAACAACACATGTTATTTTCAGCATCTAGACATCACACCTGTAGCTTCAAAGACTATTTTCAGTATAGATATTTTGTGTACAGTATAAAATACATGTTACCACAGTTGCCTATAATAACACATGTTATTTTCAGCATCTAGACTTCATACCTATAGCCTCAAAGACTATTTTCAGTATGGATACAGATGCCTATAACGACACGTTATTTTCAGCACCTAAGCCCACACCTATTAGCCACAGAGTAATTTCAGTATGGTGGATATTTTAAATTTCAGTAAGCTTCATAACCTTAAGTTTATACACTTATTTTAGGAGGCGACATAGTGTATAAACTAAGCGTTTTTGTGATTGTACAAGTAGCTTTATAAATTGTCTATTCTGGATACACATTAACAAAATATATACTATCAATTTCGTCGTCATTAGTTTCAGGAAACTTTACCAAACAATATTTTCGCAACGAATAGTATGGATCAAGCATGCCACCATGCTTAGGATTTGGTACTTGCCCTCCATTTCTGGCATATTCCTCGTGATGCTCTCTTATGTATTCAACACGCCAGATAACAATGTTATACATATCGTCCTGTATAACATTTTCTGTGAACCTACGAAATGGCGGCAGGTCTATTGATGGAAACCACTGCCCAAGTGTAAACAGCTTGTTCAAAGCCTCGTCAATATTTTCAACACTGCGAAATATCCACTTGTCCGCCGGCTGCCTTTTGAACAGAAAATTCGTGTACTCATACCTTTCGTCCACCTCGTTATAAACCTCCACATCCATCTACCCAAGTGTTTCACCTTCTCAGAAACAACTCAAAATTAATAAAAATACAAACCAAGGTTCCAGTGGTTTGGAGAAGGCAGGCAAAACTATCACCCTTCGCCGTCCCTACGTATGATGACGTAAAATTACGTAAGATGTTTTTGACGCGCGCGCTGGCCTCCAGCAAAAATGGCGGGAAAAGGTGTAAGGGGGACCGTGGGACCGCGACCGACAAAAATTATTTGTGAACTTTTGTGACTTTTTTCTATGTCGCAACTATAATTGTGACCTTTTTTCATTGAACAAAAATATAGCAAGTTGCTACAGCTGTAACGTGTCATTCACTCATTCACTAAAAATGTGGTTTTGTTTTTTAGCTTCGTAATTTGTCATTTTACTTTTTTTGAAAATTAAATACTTTCATTCATAATTTTTAATTATTTTATCGACAGTAGCTAGGCGTTGCTGTAAACACACCATTAGCGTTCACACTCGACCTCACCCCCACCCCTACCCCCCCTCAATTTACTTTTGCTGTTATTTTTTTACAGACCAAAATTGCACGACACGAAGTTTAATTACCACCCATTTATATTCATTTTGAAATCACACGATAAAAATATCCGAATAAAGAACTTTGACTAGTCAGAAATAGTCCGGAAACGCCAGCGAGGAATTAAATGTCATTTTATATACAAAAATGTCATGTGACAAATAATCTTTCAGGCTATAAGTTTTTGACAGTAAAACTGTACTAAAGTGAAATTGTTTTAAAAGTCTTTGGAAATCAGTCAAGTTTATAATTTCACCCTCATTGTTCATCTTGATAATGGAAGTCCTTCGTTTCTTCTGCGGTTGAGAACTACACTAGCTTGGCATCTTTTGTGAACGAATTTCAAACAGAAGTTTGATGTTTGATAGCCATGCGGACCAAAAATCGCCTGCAAAATAGACTGAAAGTTTGTTAAAATGATGGAAAACCAAGCTGTAAACCAGGTTGAAGCTTGAACAATTTGGCTTCTGGTTCGGTAGTTAGTCTTGTTTGTCCTTTCTCTCCTCCTCGAAGCATGAAATCAAGAAAAGGATCTTATCAAGTTGTTGTGAAGCGATGCTGTAGAGATTCAAGATGGCTGCTGGAATTTCGTGCAAAAAGTTTTGAAATGCTCATCCACTGTTTTGTAGAGCATAAAGTACTATTTTAGTAGTAGTTCATCTCTATTTCATCGTCTGAACTAACAAAAAACCTCGTAAAAAGGGTTATCTTTTCTTGATTTTGCTGGACTCCGGAGCGTGTATTTTCAAGAAAAAAAGGAAAATCTTTGCAAAGATTGAAACCGAAGGATAGAAATTACTCAACTATAATGTTTTTGGCTTAACAAAGATCACTGTTATCATCTAGAAACCGTAAGTAGTTATAATTCATTCATAATTATCAGGAAAAGTGGAAATGTTTATACAAAAATGGAAAAAAATTCTTTTCTTTTCTTTTTTCTGCAATCTCATTGGATAGTTTAAATCCATTCATGAATTTTTATTTGATAGTTTATTTCCGTGGTTTCATTGGCTGAAAAAAGCTACAATTTATATTGGTTTAACATGGTGCAATTAATCCTTTAATCACACCATGTTGAACCAATCTGATTACAGGATTTGACACTGATTTAAAAATGGAATTAATACAATTACAAATACGTCAAGAGAAGTGCATAGTGGGAGCAATACTTTGTGCTATTCACAAGTTTGATTTCATACCAAAATCGTCGTTTACCTGTGCTCTCGCTTGACTCGGGAGCTTGTGGATTTTGGCAAGAGTTTACAATCATTGAGGCCCATTTTTTTAAGCAATTTGTTCAAATCCCCCCATCCTTATTTAAAGTGCACACCACCCTTAACTCAATATTTTCAGTATCGACTATTTATGAACTGAATAAATAAACAGTTAAAAAAATTATGATTTGAGCAGCTCATGGAGATGTTAAGGGTTTTTCTTTCAATATGCTAAATAGGTGTGATGTCATAGGAAACATGATTAAATATACAAAAACATTCTAGAACAGTAAAACATGAATCATTCCTTTGTATGCACAAATCAGGACTTGCCCTCATACAGAAGGTTTGACCCAAGGGACAGTTCATTCTTTCACAGGGAAGGGGGCATTTTCCTTTGTGGCCCTTAAAAAGAATCTGCCCCCCACCTATGGTTGGCCGAATGGTGCAAAATTCAAGACGTCTTTATTTATGCAGATTCAATAAATAATTTGCTCATATTCAAGTTTTCAAGTTCATTCATGAATAAATCGCTTCAAATTCAATCTCTATATTTATGTTCATGATTTTACGCTATCAAAATCAAGAACTGTTTGCATTCAACTTCAAGCACCTATTTTTCGTTCAAGAATAGTGTTCATTCAACAGTTTTTATTCATTCAACAATTTATTTTAATTCAACAATTTATATTCAGTCAACAATTTATATTCATTTAACAATTTTTTTTATTTCAACAATTTATATTCATTCAACAATTTTATGTTCGTTCAACGAGTTATATTCATTCAAGAATTTATATTCATTCAACGATTTTTTTTATTCATTCAACGATTTTTTTTATTCATTCAACAATTTGTGCGCATCTCGGACGCGCACACAGGAAGCCCAGTCGTCAAAATATCTTAGGTTGTCATGTGTTTGGATTTGGCGGCAAAACACTCGGCAATTATGGCGGAACAGAGCATAGAAGGAACTATTCGAAGATGTGTGAGAGAAGAAATACGAAATATCCAGGGATCTGCAGGAAATCGCAACGGAATCCAAACTCTTCTGGATAGGACACGATCTCTGATACGAGGTGCTGCATCTTCTACAGTAAGAGAGCTTGACAATAACCCACAGCTCGCTAACACTCCAAGTGATGAAAACTCTTCTGGATCCCGACCAGCAAAAAGGCAGACTTTAAGTCACGTTCCAGGCCATCCTTATCGCCTCCA
Organism: Stichodactyla mertensii; assembly: GCA_011800005.2. Lineage (NCBI taxonomy): Eukaryota > Metazoa > Cnidaria > Anthozoa > Actiniaria > Stichodactylidae > Stichodactyla > Stichodactyla mertensii. The sequence goes on along the minus strand of JAAAQI020094223.1, from coordinate 3,896 downwards.
AACTAAAAGGAAAAAGATCACTGGAAGCAAGGTTCCAGTCGTACCAATTCCAAAAAGTGTGCATTTATTTGAAGCTAAAGATCGTGATGAAGGTGATGAAGAGCACGATGATGATTGTGAAATGTCTCTTGGTAACCACACTGTGATTATTAAGGGGCAATTGGATCTGATACCGGGTCAAACTGAAAATGAAATACGAGCTGAGCTCGTGTCAGTTTTCCAGACGAAATTGCCATCGATTTGTAAGTCCGACTTTGATTTTGTAAAAAGAGAGAGAAACTCCATTGCTCGTCCTGCCGTCAAAAAGGGTCATCAATGGGATTTCAGTCACATTAAAAATCTCTGTGGCCAAGGAAAATTGTATACACAACTCAATGTACCTAGTGATGAAATACTGAGTAGAGGCAACAAGGATGATGATGATGACGATGAATTCTCCAGGTCTCCTTTTGAGAGTTCAACTAAAACTGATGCTGGAGATGCTTGTAATTCAAGTTCTCCAGACGTCATCTGCACATTTTCATCACAACAAACATCTATTAACAACCCAGTGCCTGTGCGGTCTGACCCAGGTCCATCAGCAAGGTCCAACCCAGGATCATCCTCATGGAACGAGCCGGGTCCATCAGCAAGGCCTGATCCTGGTCCATCAACAAGTTCTGACCCAGGTCCATCAGCAAGGTATGCACCAAGTATGTCAGGTCTTTGGAATGCACATAGAAGACTTAGAACACCATATACATGTGCACCAGCACCACTTCAATCACAAACCGTGTTTGCAGCACAAGTTCAGGAATTACAAAGCATTTTCCCAAATGTTCCTGAACATGAACTGAGGTCAGCACTTAGAATATACCAATCAGTTCCTGCTGCCGCAGAAGCAGTCACGGATGTCTTCTCTGGAGAGAGTATGAACTCAACTGCTACCACTACAACAGCAGAGGTTTCAGAAAACCCAGCCAGTGCATCTGAAATCATAAGATACCTGAAGAATAGGATGACAGAAGGGAGTGAGAAATTGAGAGTTGATAATGAGGATCTTGTAACAGATGTATGACACTACTATAATTTTGACCCTAAGAAGAAGTTAAGAATTTGTCTGAATGGACAGCTTGCCATAGACACAGGTGGAGTTCTAAGGCAAGTTTTTACTGATGTGTTTTCTGGGCTTTCTGAAAATGCAGAGGGACTAGCACTATTTATAGGAGCACCAACAAGAAAAGTTCCACTTTTCAGCAATATGCATGTTCTCAGTGGCATTTTTGAGGTTATAGGCAAAATGATTGCTCATAGTCTACTTCAAGATGGTCCGGGGTTTCCTTATCTTGCCCCAATAATATATAGTTACATATCATCTGGAGACCTTTCATCAGCAGTGATGAAAGCCTCAATCTTAGATGTCAAAGACCAGGAGCCACTTTGCAACTACATTGATAAGGTGAGATGTGATTACTGTTATATATTTTCACATAACATCTCTTATGAATATTTTTTTGCCAAATTCTATTTGTAACATGTCACTGTCATCTAATATTAAGTTTGGCTTACAAGATAATTGATATTTACCAGATTTTTGTTATCAGTCTATCACTGTATGAATGTTGACACCTGTGATAATCACCTCAATGAATATTGTTAACATGAAGTGCATACAATATGTTCCACTGAAGATACTGACACTTGGTTATTTAGGCACGAATATGATTAAGCATCATCTTTCTCTTTTCTATTTGTGCATACATACCAAATTAAATAATTGTTAAATTGGTCAATCATGAAGAAGAGAGAGCCAAGAGAGCCTACTACTGTATTAGATATTTAAGCTATTTAAGATTTAATTAATTTCAACACTTCACATCCCAACTACATGTATCAATTGTTTTACATACAGATAAGAGATGCAGAGGAAGAGGAATTAAATTCTCTGAATACAGAACCAGATTTCAATCAGTTAATGATGGAATGTGGAGAAAGAAGATTGTTAACTGTAAGTGCAGGTTTTGGTTTTCTCTATTATATTTGTTCCTTCACCTTTCATGCATTTATTAAGTCATTCATTCCTTTACTCAATCATGCCATCTATCCTTTAATCCCTTCCTTCAGCCAGCCAGCCTGGAAAGTTAATATGTATATTTAACTATGATATCACAGACTATTTATTAGAGTGTATACATTATATCTGTTAAACAGTACAAGTCAGAATTTTAGAGTACAGCACAGCAGTACAAAAAGAAAATTTGGATTTTCAAAAAATGTTTTGATACATGAAAGACAAAGATCACTTGCAAGTATTGGTAGCTAATCTTGTTTTTCATTTTTTTTCAGAGTTCAAACAAGCTGGATATAGCACAGTCACTCATTACATATAATGTGCTAACAAAAAATGTGGCCTTATTAGATCAAATAAGAAAAGGGCTATCAATCTTGGGGGTGCTAAAGGAAATTGAGAAGCACCCACACCTTTTTGAACAATTTTTTGTTCACAAAGGAAACAGACTAACTCCAGCTTATGTCAAGGGGCTTCTTAACATCAGTGTTAATGAGGCAGATGACTTAGAAGCAGCACAACAATGTTTCCAGTTTCTAAATTCATACTTTGAAAGCTGTACTGAGGAGCAGTTGTCTGATTTCCTAACTTTTGTGACTGGAACAGGATATGAAACATCAGCTTTGGTTCCAGGTTCAATTAAGGTATCATTCAGAAACACTGATACTATTTATACATCAACTTGTTTAATGGAAATCAAGATACCCACTCACTTCAAGTCTCAGGCACAGTTCAACAATGCATTTGTTGCTGTTATTCAAGGTCAAGCTTTCAACACCCATTAGAAGATGTGAAAGGCAAAGGCAAAAAACCTTTTATTTTAAATAGTACTTTAGAAAACATGCATGCCCAAATTTGAAAATAACGAGATAATGCATGGAGTAAATCATCTGATCTATCTTAGAGTAACAAGGTTTTGGAGCTTTGCTTATATAAGTGTCTATTTTAACTTTTCAATTGTTTCACTGTTAAAAATTCACTTTCTGGTGTTTATCATTTTGCCACCAAGGTATGCATTTTCCAGTAAATTTACATGTATCTTGTATTTTTACCTATTTTACTTTGTTTTATGTGTACAAAACAACACAATCAGCTTTCCTAGGTACACTTCAATAGAAATGAAATCTATAGTTTGCCTTGGCCACTAACAGGTCATTTGACCCTGTCTCCTTAAAACAATAAGCTGTAATAAGCAAAAAGTAAGCACAAGAAATGCAAAGAGTACTTCTATATTAGTAAGGAGGCAAAGTATTAGCTCATGCATAATGTTGACTATTGAAAAATGTGTTCATGCTATGTGCAGTTATAAAACATGCAGGGATTGGAGGAATGCAAGAGAAATGCTAGGAGAAGTAGCAGAGTACTTCTCAACAATTCTCAAAGTGTTCTGCTTTATATCTGCACACAGCACATCAAGTTTTTGTTTCTTTTATAAAATAAAAATTAGAATAACTGTGTGTTTGCATACTGCATGTAAAGCATGTTTCCAACCAGAATTTGATCTCAAAAAACACCATTTAAAATTTTATAAGGATTTGCATAGGAGAACATTTCCTATGTAAGTCTGCATAAAATTTCAGTTTTAAACTTGATGCAAGATTTTTTTGTTCCATGCTATGATCTAAACCTTTGCCTCTTTCCTATTATTTTCCCAAAACTGCTCTTTTTAATGGGATTAGGGTTACCTGTTAGTGCATAAAGCCTATTGGCAGCCACACATATACTGTAGTATGAGCTTAGTTGTTTGTTTGAGTATAATTAGATATAATTACAAGTGCTTGTTCATAGAGATCAATGCCAAAACTATCAGATTCAGCTAATGGATCGATTTCCTGTATCAATAATTGAG
>JAAAQI020094112.1:0-16489 GCA_011800005.2 Stichodactyla mertensii | reverse complement strand
TCATGAAGCTTTCGATTTATGCAAACTAGTGGGGGCCATTATTGCATAGGGTCGTTAGGGCTTTCCTGTGTTTGGAACTCTTAACTCCCAATGAATACGTTCAGAGCCCATGTGGTGGATGGGTGTGCACCTGTCATCAAATCCAATAGCCGGCCTTACACGTCAAGCCGGCTGTCTGCTTGAAATCTCATGCCGGACCGGGGGGCAGGGGGAGGGGCTGGGGCAGATGGTTTGACAGTCCTTTTGAAAAAACCAGTTAGATATATATACATATATATATATATATATATATATACTTAACTTGTTTTCGTAGAATAGATTTCCAGAGTGCTCAACATTATATATAACAATATATATATATATATATATATTTGCTTTCTTTCTTTTGTAATTGTTACTGTATTTTCTATATTTTCCCTTTTCGAAATATGAATGCTCTTATAGATTTTCTTGTAAACCACTGTCCTGCCTCGATTAGTTCTAACTATTTGCAGGACGGTGGTGATTCACTTCTTTTCTTATTGTAATATAACAAAAATTATGTCCCAAACATAATTACATTTTTGCATCGGGATACCTGTTGTTATCAAGCACTGGCTGCGTAAACTGGGTACTAGGGATCATGTGATCGATGAATGCTTTATAGTATGTTGCGCAAATAGGAGCGCCCCTTTCTACCTCGAAACATCGTGTGGCAAGCTATCTGTTCAAATTTTCAGGCAAGTTCTTTTGTATTATTTTCTCTGTATGGAGCATCCAAAGGTTCTGATTCTGGATCACTCCTTTATCTGTATAGGCTCCGGGATTTTATTATTAAGAATAGTCCCACATATATCTTTAATTTAAACATTAATACCTCGGTAAAAAAAAATTTTTTTGTAATAAACTCCTCCTTTGTAATAAACTCCTCTACTAAACTGAAACGGGGTAAAAATTAGATATATTTTGAAGAGAAACTGACCAGTTTTGAAGCTCGTTTATACTTGTGAATGGTAAAAGTCGATCATAAGAACAAAATATCGCTTCTCGTAAATGTTCTAAAATTAAAGACGTGAAAATTTATACCTCGATATTTATTTTCGCTGTACGTTTTAAACAGCATTTCATGTATGAGCCTTCGATTCCTGTTGAACAGCGGCGATCAAATGAGGGCATGCGTAGATGTCACGTAACCTCCCATTCCATTGGCATTCGATCAGATAACATCAACTGTGATTGACACATCGATTGACAGCTGCAGCAGTTGTAAGATTACCCATGCTCTTGAGAGTCCTGGGTACAACGTACCGATTGCGCAACTTTTCCATTTTGCTGCACGGAAAAAAACGGAGATACGGGACGCATTTTTATATGGTCTACCACAGGTAGCCCATTTAAAAAAGAAAAGAAAGAAGGAACTGAAAAAACCCCAGAAATATAGACCCTTTTAATAATTCCCGGCGCCATTTTGAATAACTTATCGGTGACGTGAAACGCGAATAGATCGAGTTTCAAAACGTCTTGAACTAGACCATTTTACTAATACAGCGGCCATCTTGAATATATCAATTATTCATTGTTTAAATCTCAATATTATGGGATGTCCAGGGGGCAAACAAAAGGGTTTTGAAAGTCGATCTATCCGCGTTTGACGTCACCGATAATTTATTCAAAATGGCGTTGGGAATTATTAAAAGGTCTATAATTGAGGATACGCAAGCAGTAGAAAAATCGCTGTATTTTTACTTGTCAAAGTACGTGAAAGTGTCAACAATCAATCTGAAATCAAAAAAGCATTTTAAATGATTTAAAATGGCTGTAGCATAAAAGGAAAAAAAATTGATTTTATCGAATCTTTTTAGTCAAGAAGTGCGTCATTTATGTTTTTTTTGATTAATTTTGTTTGAATAGAGTGAAATGAAAATATATTGAAATGTCAACTAATGTCGAGAGAAATCGAATTAAAGTTTTTTTCGAATCCCTAAAGCTGGCCATCTGGATAATATATAGTGCCAGCACACCAAACTTGCTTAAACCCATCTTTCGCCTTTCAGCTTGGTCGGTAATCCCGCGCCGGAGGAAAATTTGGAAGAGAAAATTTGAGACGAACAGACTTGTTCGTTCGTTCTTGTTCTCGTTTCTGGTCAACGGCTTCCATAAAACTTTAGCTTGTGATCAATAATGACATATGAAATGCGTGGGGTGTCAGAAACCGAAGTCCTAAAAGCGCAGTTCTTCTTGCTCTCAAATTTCTTCACATGAACTGGAAATAACACTATTACTCCATTTTATTCGCTCTCTCTCTTCTCATCTCTTAAATTTTATTTACGATTTCTATCTCATTAATGATAGCTTCAAAATGAATAAATTTGGAAATAAGTGTAAGACTTCAAAAAGCAACGGATGTTGGTGAGTTTAACTGCACTCAAAATACCTCGGAGTTTTGATCATTTGTATTCCTAGTACAGTCCGAATCAGACTTTCCGTCAGTCTTCGAATTATGTGATTTTTCTATATTTCCTTAATTAAATTATCTAAAAGGGCAATGTGAATGAGTAATTCATAACTGTTTACTGTTTTATCACCTAGATTACAAGCTTTTTATTACTTTTTAATTAGTTTTTCGTCTTACATTGTTTCTGCAATTGATTAAAGAACACCTGTACTAACATTACTGAATAAACCAACGTCATCATCATAGTCTCTAATACATCCGATTACAAATGGATTTTTTACAATGGAGAAAAATAATTACATTTCACCTTATTGGTCGTTATTTTAGCTTAATTTTAGTAAGAAAGAGATAACTCGGAACAGTACCGTGGTGTTCTGCCGCGACCATGGCTCTGGAACATCGTGTTTATTTTCTTGTCTTGTCGTTGATGTATCTTCATTTCTGCAGCAATGAAATTACTGTTGGTGAGTATGCAATCTAGCTGTATCGGTTTTCCGTTCTTTTACTGAGCATTTTATCATTACTTCTCACTTTTGTTCTCCATTAGTAAGATTATTGTTGATACTCCTTCTCCGTCTTCCTTCTCCTTCTTCCTTCTTCCTTCTCCTTCTTCTTCTCCTTCTCCTTCTCCTCGTCCTCCTCCTTCTCCTTAATTCTTCTCCTTCTCCTTCTCCTTCTTCTTCTCCTTCTCCTTCTTCTCCTTCTCCTTCTTCTCCTTCTCCTTCTCCTTCTTTTTCTTCTTCTTCCAATTCTTCTTTCTTCGGCTTCCTACTCTTAGGCTTATTCACATATTAGTGCATCTTCTCAAGCGTTACCATTAAACAAGGAAATAACACAAAGGAGAATGACGCATGGCCTGAAATAGGAAAAAATTAAGCGCAAATTAACAAGTAGAATTAATTTCATTGTTATCCTTATCAAATCTACAGAGTTATGTCGGCAAAGTCAAACTCCAACACTTTGTAACTACTACTTGGACGTACGCAACGCCCTTAATTTTTCGAAAGTTATCAGGAGTAAAGAAAGCCAAATGTCTTGTTTTCACAAGTGCGGTCGGTTATCAAGACAAGGAGCAGAAGGGTTCCATTCACGCTGCTTCTGCGATAGTCTATGTAGACAATTTGGGGACTGTTGTGTGGACTATGATCTTTGGTAAGTCGATATATAATAAAGAGTTCAATCTCCACGTGACTCTTTACCAATTTCTATTCCAAATCCCTAGGTGTAAAAACATTTCATCGCCAGTACGCTCGAACATGGTTTGCCGTACTGTTTACGGAGAGAACCGAACTGGATACATGATGATTGATGTCTGTCCGCCTGTGTGGAAAAATAAACAAATACAGCAGAAATGCGAAGAAAACAGTAAATACTGGCTTACGATACTTCCGGTCACAGATGGGGTAAACTATACATTGTATAAAAATATATTCTGTGCAATTTGCAACGAGGCTAGAAATCCAAAATATTGGAAAGTTGAAGTTGTTGACACGACAAACACTTTGGGAAAAAATCTGACTTTCACAGACATTGTGGCCCGAAAGACAGCATTGAAATTTGTCGACCATGAAAGTTACTTCACGTACAGGAACTACTGCAAACCGCAATTTCCAGGATGTAAGAATGAAACTTCACTGGCTCATTTGTTGCGCATGAGCAGTAGTGAGCTGGAGAGGGTTTGTAATTCTTATGCATTTTCGCTCAAGTTCTGTCCCAGGGGGAATCCAAAGCATGAGGAAACGACGATTAGGAACCTTCATTGCATGATTTGTGAAGGGAAACAGTATGGCGAGGACGAATTCTGCTCAAAAGAAAATGGTGGTTCAAATTTAATTCCTCCACGGACTATTACTTTTGACTTCGTCGCTCTCGGTACGCCAAGCGCGGATTCTCAAGACGAAGGAAAGACACATGCCGTTAGCTATCGTTGCGAAATCGGAGCATTTTACGATCCATTTTCAGGTAATTGCTGCCCTCTAAACAATAAAAATGAACCAAAGACACCTAAACCAGGAAAGAAATTACAAACGACTCACCAGAATTCCAGCTGTGTGAAGTTGTCTGGAAAGATGCCTGGACACGTTTCTGTACTCTCTAATGGAAGTGTCGCCATTAAAGGCGAATTTCGTCCTGACGTACAGTTCGTGGTTATCGATAACAGTTCGTTTATTTGTCGGAATAAAACTCTATCAACGACATCCCATGTTTCTTCTAAAAGCCAACCAAGTAAAATTGTGCTACAGTGGATTACTGTTATCGGATTTGCACTCTCTTCAACCTGTCTTATCTTCCTTCTACTCACTTACACCGTCCATCCAGATCTCAGGACGACTCCAGGAAGGTGCGTCATGAGTCTGTCATGCGCACTTCTGCTTTATATGGCCTGTCACGTGCCGCTGACGTCAACCTCATACCCAATTCTCTGCGTTGGCAACGCAATAATTCTTCATTATTCTTTGCTATCTGTATTTTCGTGGCTGAGCGTACTGGGTTTCGATATTACCAAGCGTTTCGGAAACCAAGGTAAGAAATGATCGAATTTTTTTTGTTTTCGATGTCCAATTAAACTAGATTCTAACATTGCATTTGCATAGGAATTATTATTAATATTATTTCCGTTTCAGCTTTTGAAACAATGGCAGTTCGCACTGGTCGTCTCCATGCTTCAACAACAAAGCGATGTGACTCATTGTTTTTCAAATACTGCGCATACTCCTGGGGAATTCCGCTGGCCACAGTTTCTACCTGCATCATGCTTGACGTCACAGACACTATGGAATTTCAATATGGTATTATCTTGCGCGTTTTATCACTGAAAATATGTTTACGATAGTAAAAAGACCAGTTATGATTGCTGTGAAATAATCGATTATGTGTTAGAGATGAGATATTTTCACTAAGTCTAAAACACTGATCAATATTTTATCAGGTCAAGGTCAATACTGCTACATATCAACCTCTCTTGGAGTCATTATCGGAGTTATTGTTCCTGTAGCAGCCATACTTATCTTTAACATAACGGCTTTGGTCAGGACTGTTTTGGGGATCAAAAAGCTTCAAAAGGTATGGAAGTTATGAAACTGGTTTACAATGTATCGCTTTTATTCGCTCACTTTTGGTTTGTTTATTTCAAGGATACGTTAATGGCATCTCAACGCTCACCCCAGACCTCCTTTGCTTTTCTGTGCCTGAAACTAACCTCTCTGTTTGGTTTGACATGGATATTAGACATCGTCTTCGCGTTCACTCAAGCCAGTTTTGTGGAATATCTGACAGTCTTTCTGAACTCTTGCCAAGGTATGGAGTTTTTTTCAAATCTCGGTGTGGTTTTTGCTTCTCCCACCTTCTTCAGCAAGTAACAACAACCCCCTCCCCCCCTCCCCCCCCATAGAATGATCCTCTCTTTAGAATGTTACTGTTGACCTTCCGCTGATTGATTTTTACAGGCCTTTTTATTTGCATGGGATTCTGCTGCAACAAACGCGTGCTTGATTTTTACAAAGCTAAGCTTGGAATTGCTTCTAAATCCACACCGAAATTCTCTAGCAGATCACAGGAGGAAGAAAGCAAAAGAAACGAAACGAAGCTTTAAAACAGGTCAAACTGGTTATGATTCCCAGAACAGACCTTGAATGAAACAGTCAAGTCGAGGCGTGTTGAAGCAGGCCGGCAAACGTATAAATTTACTGCATTTCTGTAATCTCAACTTCAAAGCATTAAAAATGAGACAGTACGAATGCGTGTGTGTGTGTGTGTCAAAATTTCCATCAATAGACGTTTTTGAGGCAATTTAGGGGGAAAGCACATGTAAACTGCAAAATTAAACAAAATGAAATAAGAATTTTTGTATGTACAGAAAAGTTGATATATAGAATGATAGTGTAAAAGGAAATTACACGCCAAAAAAGTACGCATTTTTAAGATATCGGGAAAGACAATTTGGACAGTGTCAGAAATTTATATGAGAATCATTCGGTTTTGAAACGTAAAATTAATATGAAAATAAAAACTTCATATTTGAGGAAAGCGTTTGCGCATCTCGGAAAACGCTTATCATAATAATTAACTCTAGTAAAAAAAACTTGATGATATGTCATTATTCACCAGATAAAAGTACATATCAGATGTTACGTTCAAGATTTATGAAAGGGAAATACAATAAATGCGCAATACAATATACATTAGGTCTAATGCTGGATCTGTTTCTTCTAAGAGGCGCAGATAATTCTTTATAGCTTTGAAGTAAAGTATGTGCTGATCCGAGTATGGATGGTCTTTATTAAAAAGGCTGTTTGCCAAAATGAAATTACCTGTAAATGTTCATTTAATTTACATTTATATCAACTCCTGTCAAAAAGTGCCGATATATTTACCATACAAGAAAAGATATGTCATTTAACTCAAAGAAGAGAATTGGTGATATTAATTCCTTGGTTGAGTTTCTGTGGAGTAACAGTTGGGAAAAAGAAATATCGAGCAACAGCGGAGTCGATAGCGGAGTTTTTTGTAATTACAGCCCCATGCAGATATTATACACTTAATGAATTCGTCCAAGCCCAATATGGAACTATTTAAGTTGAGACTTCAATATTGGGAGAGACCGAAAATAGAGCCTAATATCGCAAGTCGAGACTTAATATCTTTCCATACTGGGTGAGGATTGATGAATCCTGTAAGTGTTTTAATATACCCAAGCCAGAAACGATCCACCAATCAATACAAAACCATTTAATCAAATTTGTTGTCCAATAGAATGCTGTCCAATATACAATTAATATAGCAAAATATTGGATCGACACGTGACCACAATGCAGGCATTTAATTGGTGGATTATTTCTGAAATATAATAATAAGCAATTATCGGAGACACTAGAGAAAAACGTCTGCGCATGCTCTAATTTGTATGCAAATTAGCTAAAAACGTCTTCGTACTATTGTAAAAATATGCAAATTTTACTTTCACACTTGTCTTACAACAGGACTTCACAAAATGCCAAAACTTAAGGTCAGTTCTTAAAACTTAAGGCTAATTCTTACATATGTTCTTTATTTATATGATATCTTGGTCCCACAAAAGTATACCAGCGAAATGTTTTGCATACTCGGAGAAAACGAACATTGCTTTTCATACAGAAACTTTCTTGAATTCTTGGAAACGTGCTAAAATGCACGCATGCTCAGACGTTTTTCTCTAGTGTCATTATTGGATGAGTATGAAGGTTTTTCCCCCTAAATTGAATGAGTGACTAACTATTGAATGAGACGTTGCTCCAGACCGAAGCAGCTGCACTTAAGGTGGCTGACTACTTTAGAAAAAAGTAATTAGAAAACCTTCTTAGAAAGCTATTATATAGAATCTTACTGATGTTATTACTATAGACGCTATGAGATTCAAGGAAAATTCATTGCATGGATGACTTGGGAATTTCACGCTGAATTTCACTCGAAAAACGATCGTTTTCCTCCTGAAATTCAACGAGGAATTCCCTCGTCCTCCAATGAATATCTCCAGTATAGAATTTAACGCTGATTCAAAATAAATGAAGAAAGATGTCCCGAGCTCGTTTTTGGAGATATTGAATTTTTAATTACCATGTTGAGAATGGAAAGAAAAATGGCGAAAACCAATGCAAGGTTCGCACAAAATAATTCATAACTTTTTTGGTTTTTTTGTTTTTTGTTTTTTCTCAGAATATCTACTTTAAACATTATTCAAGAACTGAATAAAAATTGTTTAAGAACGCTTTAAGAATAAGCTCAAAATTCAGTGTTATGTGCACTTATGAATCAAAAATCGCTCTCAAAAGATAACTACAAAAACAGAAAAACGCTTTTTTTTACAACTTAAAGTCATCATCATCATCATCTCCATCACTTACACCATCATCATTGGCATTATCAACATATTTTCATCATCATCACCGTCATCGTCACTAGCAGTAGCCCGCTCAACATCACCAACATCAGTGACACCAACACAGCCTTTCTTTGCAAGATTGCATCAAAGCAAGTGCTGGTCGTCTTATTTCTTGACTACGCCAGCAGTATATAACAGGGTTGACACAGCTACTCATCAACTGAATTGACATGACCGGGAAAAACACATTAAACAGAACAATATTCGGTTCTGGAGTAGCGACAAACATTGCCAACACCAGACAGGCGGGCAAATAGCATAAAAAAGATGTACCGATCACATAGCTCATAGTTATTGCTAATTTGGTTTGTTTGAGTTGGTTCTTGGCAGAAGCGGTCAAGGCTGCAGATAACTGCTGTCGTATTTGTCGTCGATGGCGTCGTACGAGGGAAAATATCTTTACATACGAAAATAAGATTGCAATCAAAATAAGAGAATAGATGACATTCTCAATCAAAGTCTTCAGCGTCTGCAAGAGAGGGATTCCCGTAAATGGTAAAGAACAGAGAGAAAGCCAACCAATCCAGATGGAAGACGTTACAATGTACGCTCTTCTGTTGGTGAGGATGACAGTATATCTCATGGGGAAGAACAAAGCAATATATCGCTCGCAGCTCACGACAGCCATAGTCGTAGCAGAGATCGAACCGATTGAGACAGCGAGATAAGTCAAGCTGTCCACAAAAAGACAATTGTAGTTGAAATCGTCGGTTAACATCGCACTTAGCATTAACGTTTGAACCACAAAGCCAATTGCTAAGTCAGCCAAAACCAGCGACCAGATTAGAATGTTGGCCGTGGTGCGAAGTGAACGTGTCTTCAGCATAGCAACCAGGATAAGTCCGTTTCCAACGACAGAAACGGGAGCCGACAAGCTGTTTATGGCGACAACTACTTTTCTGACATAGTAGAAGCTATGCGAGCCGTACAGCTCAGGTCTTAGATGTCCTGGAGTCCAGAGGAAGCAGCCGGTAGCGTTATCTGATTTCATGGTATTCGCAGCACTCGAAAATGTAGGAAAACCTGAGGCCCTTGTTGGGTTTGGTTGGTGAAATTAATCCATCAAACGCTCAGTCAATGTGGGATGCAAAACTTTTCCACCTCATGTACTCGTGGCAAAACTAAGACGATATCTTCTCAGAAGAACTTCTCGGCCTTTTGTGTGGTGAAATTACTTCTTCATAAATGAATCAAAAATATTAGGATCCGCAAATGAAGGCCAAAGATCAAACACATCTTATAACTGTCCCCACAACAGGGTTATCCGTTGGGGAGCTTTAATATTCTTGAAGCGTTGTTCGACCAAACAAAGACAAAGCAGTCAAACATCAATAATGAAGAGAAGCTCCAACGTTTAATGATTATCAGTTGACGGCAATATGACAGTAAGTACCACAACAGCCATCTGCTCAGTATGTAACTTCAATTTCAATATGTATTGAACCAAACCTATATTCGAAATGTGGGTGTTTACAATAGATGAAATTATATGGAGAGAGTTTTGCTGATGAAGGCCGAATGGCTGAAACGTTCAATAAAGCAGTATTAAAGTTACAAGTTGATCGTCTTGGCCATCTCTTACCGCAACTAAGGCGTTAGGCGTTAACCAACATGGTGGACATCTTATTTTAATGTTGCCAAATTTGTGCTGTGTCTAGTGACGCACTCGGCGCATGCTCAAACGGAAAATTGCCCATTTTGGTTGATTAAAAAAGAAAGACTTAACGCCTTGTTACACGGTGAAACTTTTAGCTGAAACCTGTGCACCGGCGTTGCGAGACAAATTTCACGAGGTTGTCAATACAGGCTGCAATGCTTTGTGAAACTTGCTTCGCGTCACAAGTCTCGGTTGCACAAGTAGAAATACTTTCTACTGAAAATTGCGTCGCGAAAAAAATTTCACCAAAAGAGCATAAATAAGAGGGAAACTTCTTAGAGTGGTTTTCATTAACCCGTGAAACAAAGTGTACTAATTAGAGTATAATCATAGTCAGATAGACACAATAAAAAACAAAAGAAAAAGGTGTGATAACATATGAGATATTTTCGACTTTCTACGCCTTTAGTTCCCATTAAGTTGTATTTTCCCTTTCCCAGCCGGTGACCTAAATCTCCATTTTCCCAGGGCAAAATAGGCAAATCCCAGTTCCCATTTACCCATTTCTATCTTTTGTCAGGTGAAGGTCAATACTGCTACATAGTGACAGCCATACGTATATTAAACATAACAGTGTTATGCCATTTGGTCTTTTGAAATGCTAGAACCGATAGATACAGTTTGAGTTTGTTCGCTTGAATATGATCGTAACCAATCCGGTATAATTCCTCGAAATTTTTTGTCGCATGGTCATTCATAAAGTTCCACTTATTAAGAAAATGGCTGACGAAAATAACTTCTTATATCGACAATAGATTGTAGGATCAGCTTATTATATCTAGAATTGCATGTTGAATTTTGAAAAGAAGATCAGTTGGAGATATTCTCAAAAAAAGGGCTGTAGAAAATTAATTTCAATGTGACTCTAATGCAGCTGCATTTTTTGTGAAAATGTTGGTGTCTGGTGGTTTGATATGTAAAGAAGATGAAATAATATCAGCATTTTAAAGCTTGTATTAACTTCTTGCAATTTGGGGACACATTTTGTTCGATTCTCATGTTTCGACTAATGCTCTCGCACGCCATCCAAAATCACGTAAATCTACGTTGTTTAGCGAAAAAACGAACACGGTGACCCCACTTTTTCAAGATTAGCTGTAGTCCGACAGACTGGTAAAACAATTGTGGGTTTTATGATAAAAGCACGCAAATTTGGCAGAAAGATAGCTTGAATTACCTACTAAGAAATACTGGATATGAATCCCATCTAGATCTTTCCATGAAAGACTTCTAGAATCGGTTTTAATGTTAGTGAAAATGGAAAAATAGTCACAAGTCACACAAGTCACACAAATCAACAGAAAAGCTACAATTATATGAAGAGAATACTCATCTCACCTCCGACGACGTTTCTTTTGTTGCGAAACAGCAACACTTGAAAATATAAACCCAAAATAACCGTTATGCACTAGTCAAAGGAAACCCCCACCCCATGGGACCCGGGGAAGGGTGGGGACTTTGACTTAACCTCTAGACAAACATAGTCAAAATCCCCACACCTTGGAGCACATATTCCATTCAAATCCCCCCATCCATGGGGAAGAACATCTCAATTAACAAATTTAAAGAGTTTGACTTTATTGAAGAACAAAGAATCAAAATTAACAAATGTTAACTTGCGTTGAATACAGATGGAGCAAAACCAGTCTCCAACTAGAAGAGACTCGATTCCAATGCAGGAAAAATGAAACCATTCAATTGGGCAATTGGCTCCTTCACAGGCAATCATCTCTCCCATCTCTGGTCCACCACAAACACACCAACAGTCTCTTGCAGTTTTGGTATTTTTGGCTTTCTTTTGCCTAGTTTCCAATGCCTTCTTTGCACCTGCTTGGCGATGACTTCGGACTTCAGCAAGGTGGGATATCCACATCTCCACCTCATTTGTGTGAAGTAGAGTTTGTTTAGCTAACTCCTCTATCTCTTTATCTGTGAAGTTTCTATTTTCTTTTGACTTTACTTTCTTATCGAATGCTGCTTTGATTACTACACTTGGGGGAGATTTATGACCTGTACGATTCGCACCTAATGCTACTCGTTTTCCTGCATCCAGGTAGTGACCTCTACAAATGCCACCACATTTCTGACAATCTTTTGCCTCCCATGATTTTTGGGGATCCGGTACTGGGAATGGAAGGAAATCAATTGCTGGACCTCCATTAAACCATCTAGAATCACTGGCAGGCTGGTCTTTCTTACAAAGTGGATGTATGCAATCCTTTTTGTGGCATAATTTAAGAGCAAATACATAGCAAGTTGGAGTGTCTATCATGTGTTCCTTTCTTAGTTTCCAAATCTTTTCAAAGTAACTGTATTCCTTTGGTTTCTTCTTTTGGAGTTCAGCTTTATCAGATTGACTTCCCCTCAAAAACACTACTAGACCATCTCTCTGCTCCTTTAACTTCCTTCCATAATCATCTGTGGGGCCTCTATACATTCTAATAATTGATGAGCCAAATGGTATGGCATTAACTCTGTCCAGATAGACCTGTATGGCTGCTTCCATATTCTCCTTTAACTTCTCTTGTGATACCTTTCCACTTTCTGTTCCTGAAGAACCACATAATGTTGATGGGAATGAAAAGATTTGCATGAGCTCGACCAATTATTCCATTTTGTAATTCAACCAGATTAAAGCAGCTTGCTCCACTGTTTCTTGTTGTTACCAGTGTTAATTCACGTTCTTCCATGAGATGCCACTCTTTCCATCGAAACTGAACCTCTAAATGTCCCGGGCCTTCATCTGTTCCTCCATCAACTCTTACAAGGTCAATTGCACTTTCATTTGGTTTAATTGTAATCGGTTTTTTGCTTTCGTGGTGTTGAAATAACACCTAAAAAATTCGAGAAAAATGGCCATGTATTAATTTCTATTTTCTGCATGATTTGTCTTGCACAGAAACATCCATTATGATATTAGTGAGTGGGGAATTTTCCTTCCATGAATGGGATTAATAATTATTTTTGTGGATTTTTGTTAATTAAATCTTAGAGAAAA
This sequence comes from Stichodactyla mertensii, assembly GCA_011800005.2. Classification (NCBI taxonomy): domain Eukaryota; kingdom Metazoa; phylum Cnidaria; class Anthozoa; order Actiniaria; family Stichodactylidae; genus Stichodactyla; species Stichodactyla mertensii. Next base: position 3,483 of record JAAAQI020094112.1, on the reverse strand, counting down.
GTTAAAAACAATAATTTTTTGTTTGAAAATGTCATATAAAAACGTACCGTATTCCCGCTCTCCGCCATCTTGCTTCACATGTAGAGACACAAGAATCCCGCAAAATACTAGTTCCCATACCCCCAGGAGGGGCGATGACCAAGGGTCAATTTTAGAAAAATGCCCCAGCCCCTGGGGACAATATATCGTTCAAAATTGATTCAATCCCCCACCTATCCCCCTGTCTGCCCCGGGTCCCAGGGGGTGGGGGTTTCCTTTGACTAGTGCATTACCAAAACGACCAAAACTAAAAGGATTGCAGGTGCATGGCTAAGGTAACCTGGCCTCTTATCCACAGGCAACCCAATTCTAGTCCAAAGGCTACTAGATTTTTGAACTTTTGTATATGAAAAAATTTTTTTTCTCCGTTTTTTCCCCTTAAACATGTCTTTCAAAGTTGTGGATTGTAGCTAAAAGAGTCATTTGTCAACAAATCTACTGCGGCATTAAATTCATTAATTTGACATTATCAATAAATATATGGTCACGTGACCTATCACATGACATCGGAAAAATACTCGTATCAACACATTTTATATTTGCATGTTTAGGGTTAATGTTTGTCCCTAATTTTGTTTAAAATTACTCTGAATAACCATATGAGCTTTTATACAGCCTCGTTTCCATGCTGGTATTAGACCTACCATACGTAACGATTGATATCCTCACTTAAGGGATGAACGGTGCTGGGGTCCATATCCTGTACTGATAAGTATCTTATTTGCTAGCTCTGTACGAAATTTGGCACTTTTATCATTATCTACGGTTCGTATGAAAATCTTCACGATTCTGCCGGACTACTGTAATATGTTGAAAAACAAGAAATACAAGAACTAGAGAACTACAAGAATTTTTTTATTTATTTTGGTAGATTATTTAGTATTTAAGTAGAAGTTTCGTTAGTGAGCTGAATATCTGCTAGTTAGGAATATTTTAACTGAACAATGCATTATGGTTTTCTTGTTAAAGAAAGTCATGTAATGAAGCCCTGGCCGTAGAATCGATAATATTCCAAATCGGACTATCCTTAGACTAAAATAATCTTATTTGCCTTGTTTATCTAAGTTGCATTATGTTGCCTTAAATTGCCTTAAATTCCCCAAAGCTGTTTCGGTAAATAGCTTTAAATCGCTGCGCCTAATTATAAAATCACTTCACTAGACACCTGGATTGACAAAGTTGATCACGCAGTGCTCGGACTTTGCCTGGAAAACTACCTTTGTATCATTAACTCTGGAACGCCTTTGGATTAATCTCTTCAGCGATGTCCTTAAATCTGGCATACAGTAGATTATCACTGTAGGAGTAATCGCTGCGTTCGAGAAGGCCATTAGTCCAGTCAAATGTCTCATCATCTTATCCACCTCGTAGCTCAGATACATCTTTATCAATGGTTTTAGACCAGGATAAAAGGCAGCTATACTATAGGGAATGATAACGCTAAAAATAAGCAATACAAACGTGTTGGTAGCAATGGAACTCATATTTACAAGTCGGTTTTTAGAATTCTTTTGCCGTCTTTTCAGAGCTATAAAAATTCGAATGTTTATTACCATCAGATAGATAGCTGGAATGGCATACAAAATAAGGCTAAGTATTATCATTCCCACCCTGTTTAACTTAGATTTCTTGTCAGGAACACATATAAAAGTGTAACTGTCTTGACCTAGATCATAGGTGGCTACAGTGAATCTCGAAGCTGGCAACAAAGGTACGACGAATCCTATTATCCACGCACCTACGACAAATCTTCTAACGATGCGATTCGACAGAACCAGAAATGGATAAAATACTCCAAGGTATCTTTCAGTTCCGATAATAATAAGATTAACCAACATGACCACTGAGAAGACAATGTTAAAATATCTAACCGTTTTACAGACCCAGTTGAAGCGTAAAATGTCGACAGAAAAGCTTACAATTGTGATCGGATATGTGATAATATCACATAAGAGTCCTGACCAGGCAAGGCTCTTGATAAAAGTGCTCGTTAGATTTCTTCTGAATGTTCTTTGGGGCTGTCTTCTTCTCTGGGCTTGTTTTTTTCTCATTAAGTACACGATCAGAATATTGGCCATTACAGCATAAACGCCAATCAACGTCCATGTTATACAGACAAATATTTTGATGCTATAATCTATTGGCAAAGGTACGTAACGTCTTGATGCTGTTGTTGTGGAGTTGGTACTTTGGGACTGGAGACTTTGATTCATCTTGTTTAGCACCTACGATAGAGTGCTGCCAAGTTATAAGCTTTCTTAAGTTTTTAGCCTTCTTAACAATCGGTGAAGCTACTTAGTACAGCAGGAAGACTGTTGGAGACTGTCTTCGCGCAGCGGCTTTTATGTGAAATAAGGACCAGATGTGCTTTTAATGGCAGCCATTTTAAAGGACAATAAAAACTTTCAACATACTTCAAAGAAAGGGCTAAAGAAAATGAGTTTATTTGGAGCTGAAACTAAGTATTGTCACGATGAATAAAGCAAACTTGTTATAGTGGCTTCAAATCTTTTCTGTGCAAAAACAAAAGTTCCATTAACTGAGGACAAAAAAAAGGACAAAACCTGGAAATGGTATGTCCATTGACTTAATATAGGATTAAAGTGCTGTTACACTAGGCGATTTTCCTTGCAACTTGTCTTGCAATTTTGTTGCGGGAAGATGCACGGGACACTGCTTAGTGTAACATACCAAACGTGTCTCTCTGAGTTCTACTTCTCGCAAGGTTTGCGGCAACAAAATTGCAAGACACTTTTAGTGCATGTTACACTCTCGTGCAACTTGTCTCACAACAAAATTGTGAGACAAGTTGCAAGGAAAACAACACCTTTAGGAACGTTTTTAATAGACTTTTTGCTTCACCATTATTTTCGAAATTCGTGCGTCATAAAACAATAGATGGCGACAGAGTTTGTGCGGAATATGAATTTCTTTTGTTGAAAAAGCAACAAGTTAATACTCAAAACCGTATCAATTAATTCTTGACTGGCAAACAAAGGAAAACTTCACATGGCGCACGTATTTCGAAAAAAGTGGTGAAGCAAAAAGGTCTAATGTCAAATCCATTTTCAGGACAAAAGACCTTTTAACATCCTTCAAAGAAAGTGCTAAAGAAAATGAGTTCATTTGGAGCTGAAAATTAACCGAGTATTGTCACGTGGGATACAGCAAATTTAATTGTTATCGTAAAATCTTTTTTGTGCCAAAAGTTCCATTAACTGGCCAAAAAGCGGCACAAAACCTGGAAATGGTATGTACCTTAACGTTAATATAGGATTAGGAGGTAAGTCACGGACTTTAAAGTCCCTATCAACCTTCCGACGATGCTCTTAGTATAGAATCTACATGAGGTGAGTTGTTCAATGACAAAAAATTATGTAGTTTGAGTGATGCGTTTTGACGGTTATGAAGGTTTTTCTATTCCATATGCTAATAGTGTGACGT
>JAAAQI020094001.1:0-11356 GCA_011800005.2 Stichodactyla mertensii | reverse complement strand
TCAGCCAATCATGTACATGTTCATTGAGCATCTAATATTAGCTTCAGCCAATCATGTACATGTTCATTGAGCATCTAGTTATTATTAATAATGAATGGCCCCTGGTAGTAATGCAAGAGATCATTAAAATTTATGAAAAGAAAAGAGAGAAAAAGAAGTTCTAATTTTATTTTACTATATTTATTGAAACACAAAGAACAAATGCAGCAAAATAAAAAGCAAGGGAGTTGGAAACACACATTACTGACTTTAAGCATGTACACTGCACTTTGCTGAAATGGCTTCCCACTGCTTTTGTGGGAATCATCCACTCAAAATGCATAGTTACAGTTACACATAAAATCTATTTTAATACATTGCCACACATAATGTACAACCTAGCTTGAGCATGACAACACTTTGGTTACTAATATCACAAATGCTACAAGCAATCCAGAATTCAGGTTTAGGCTTAGGTTTACCCAGTTTATGTCAGTCTCTTCAAATGTAGGTATATTAAAAATGACAAATGACAGAGAATAGACCTCATCAGCTTGGGCATAATGTTCATCCATTTCAGATCATGTGTCATTCCCTTGGGTTTTATCTCTTTGTTTCTCGGAAACACTTGAGAAGACACATTAATATGGATGAGCTCTAAACAAAGAATCATATTCCCAAGACGTTGACATGTGGTCTGAAATGGGAAACATTATGCCCAAGCTGAGAAGTCTATTAGATTTAGAATATGAAATGTGCTGCACCTGTTTTTGAATATGAATGACAAAACCAAAACCCTTTCTTACATTCTGGACTGGAATGAATTAAAAACTCAGTTGAAGACAATAAGTTGTTTCCATGAACTCAAATAATTATTAAAATATGTGTCTAAATGGATAGTATTTAGCACCTTAGTCCTTCATGAAATACAATGTCTAGGTGAAAGAGCTTACCAATGAAAGTTTTAATTGCTGTTATAACTCATTGTTCTTGGTTAAATCATTAGCTAAAACCTGTACAATGATTGCTTAAAATCCTTTGAGTAGTCATTCTTAGAAAGTGGATAAAAATAAACTAACTATGGGTTTCCAATGGGAAACTCTAAACTGAAAAGAATTTGAGGTGACGGTCCATGCTGGAGGAGACAATTGAGCCAGCATGTGTGCCAAATTTCACTCCTGTTACTAGACCAGTATGATCTGCAAGAGAACAAGTTAGGTATCAAGATTGTTGTTAACAAATTCCAATCTAACTGTAGATAAACAACCCACCATAACCAAAGTAAATCAAGTTTATGAGAGTTTATCTCGGTCTTTAACTCATCCCCCTTGCTCGTAAATGTCGACTGCCAATTCTCTCTCTCTCTCTCTCTCACAGTGAACGCATTTTACTAACTTACTAAACACAACTATGATCATGAGGTCATCACATGGCACATTAAAGCGAGGCCGCAACAAAGATTAATGTTAATATTTAATGTAGTACAAAACACAGCACCTGTAATGTATGAATACAGGGTTTAAAATAGCTGCCAGTTAGGGGTGATAGCTGGCAATTTTATCAGGTCTGACATCAATTTATTGTCATCAAAAAATTAGTTCTTCAAAAATATAAAAAACTGAGAAAAACTGATCACAGTGGTTCTCAGTAATATGCAACCACTGAGACTTTATTTTAAAGTTGTGAAGTCAACTTTTGGTGAATTTCCACATCAGAAATACCAATAATTACTCTGACATTTTAGTGGTCAAGAGAAAAGGAATAAAATGTTCTCATGACATCATGCCAGCATGCTAGGCAAAAATGAACCTGCCACCATAGAAATGCTTTTGATTGATGTCCACTGAAGTTCAATTCATGGCTTTGAAATTGCTCTCAGTGGTCGCATGTGACTAAGAACCACTGTAAAACTGCTTGATGTGATTTCAAAGTTATTTATTTAAAGGAAGGAGATACATGGTACCTATTCATGTGTGAATATTTTTTGCTATTTTAAAGCAGCTATTGGAAAAAGCACTATATAAAAGTGATTTTGAACCCTGGAATACATACACTGTAGTAATCTAAAAGTCTTTAATACTTAAAAATGATGTATGAAAACTACTTTACTGCAGCTTTTTGACATTAAAATAATGAGAGATCAAGCATGTTTTTTCTTCTTGCAAATGGCAATTATAAAATCAAATTCCTATCATTATTCTGACTACTCCTCTTACTACTTAAAGACTTCATACATAAGTGTTTTTTAGTCTGTATTTTACTAAGAAAATTTTAAAAAATTCTGTTTCACTCGTTCCAAAGAATTCTGTCACAGTCAAATGAAGCTTGATTTGAATTGTGTTTAGTGTATATGCATAGTAATTATATGAAGAGAAAAATAACATTAAACCCTTAGTAGGAATTGAACCCCACATCTTTGGTTTACTAGTCTGATATGTTAACCACTACACCACAAGGACCAACCATGCTGGTAATGCAGGTGGACAACGTGGTACAAGATTTGCTCAAGTAAGGTGTAGGGAACTTACCAGTAAAACTGTTAAGCAGTTCCCATTGTTTAACCAAGTAGATCCTGGAAAACGATTGGAAGAGTTAACAAAGACATAACCTTCTGGAATGGGGCAACAATAATTTGACACAAAATGTATAATCTTTATAGTCTTTGTCGACATGTTGCTTGGCAAATGTGCAGTCCATAATTAACAGTATGGACCACTGTGACCTTATTTTTGTGTTCGCCTTGCCATACATTTCTTATAAACCTCACTTGCTTGGTCTGTATGTAAGCTATGGAACCTTATTTTTTCCATTTTTTAAATAATAATGGGGTACTTATATAGCGCATTTCACGCAGTCTCAATGTGCTTTACAATCATTAGTCAGTGAAGGACTTTATGGGCTGCATATTAAGGCGCCATATGCAGCCGCGCAGCTTACAATCATGAGTGAACAATTAGTATTTTAGTATGTTATGCCTCCAATTGGGGTAGGCTGTTGAACCGGGAGACAATCCCCTACTCTTATGCGAATAGTTCAACAGGTTCTTTAATGTCCCCCATATACAGGTTAAGGAAGGGATGGAAGACAGGGCCTACGGTTTAATGTCCTTATCCGAGAAGACTTGAAGGTCTAACCATTTGCAGATGTAATTACAAAGGTAGCACCTTCTCCTCAGTTATTTTAAGACCCTGAGTGGTGGTCCAGCCGAGGGTTGAACCCACGACCTCCCGCACAAGAGACCGATGCTCTACCAGCTGAGCTAACCGGATGGCGGTTTTATGGCCCACACACTATGCACTTGGGCCTTAAGGAAGCGGAAAAACCCAGTCCATAACTTATAGCATGGCCCTCATGCTTGTTTAATAAGAGGTATGTATACCCATCCAGATCAGTGTTAATTAATGCACTAACAACCCATGTCAAAACTAAAACTTACTGTATATCTGTTCCTCCTACTGCCAAGTAAGTACCACTCTGGTCAAAACTAAGTGCTTTTACCTGTGAAACAACCAATGTAATGAATCATTAGGTTTGGACTTCTAAACTAGATGTGCAATTAGATTCACAAATCAAGGGAGTAGAGACCTTGAAGTAGTAAAATATATTGACAGAAATTGGTTTATTTTCTTGGCAGGGTAAGCAAAAGCTCAGTAAAATTTGGCATTATTAAATTATTTTTGCCTGCCACTAGTAATATTTGGCCTGTATTTTGTCCATAGATAACCTGCTATTCTGAGCTATGTGAGCAACCAGACAAAACTTAACATGAAGTGGACACACCAAAAAATTCTCTCTTACCTCAAAACGGTCTTCCAGTGTGATGGTCTTGAAGTTTTTAAGTTTTCTCAAATCCCATAACTTAACTACTGAGTCATCTGCAGATGTAGCTAAGTAGTAACTGGCAAAAACAGAAAATTACCTCAGATGATTTAAGTGAAATAGCCAGACTGAGACTTCTATGTTCCAATGCAATCTGACATTGGTAATTTAACATGAGTCACCAGCTCGGGAGACTGAGCAACAACTCCAAGGAATAATAATAACAAGGATAAGAATTTGAAAATTAAAATATCATAAAACGTTTTCGACTAAAAAGTCATCTTCAGTATTAGTTATCAATTCAGTATCAGTTTTAGTCAAAAACGTTTTATGATATTTTAATTTTCAAATTCTTATCCTTGTTATTATTATACCAAATAAGCACAATTATGACAACTCCAAGGAAGTTTCACACCAAGTAGTTCAACCTTAGCGGTAGTCCACTAATCCATGACTGGTAAAAATTGTCTTCAGGCTAGTAAAACTTGAGAACCACCAGCCAATGGGTTATCTCTAGGCTAGTAACTTCTCAGCTCTCCACCAGCACAAGGGCCAGTCAAGAAATTTTGGCCATGTTTCTTAAAAACATACTGTAGATCTGATCAGATCTGATGAATTAATGAATATTGATTTGTGTAATAATGACCATTACTAATCAACACAATCTTACCCATTTTCAGAGAAGCTGATGTCCTTAATTGGCCCAGAGTGTCCAGGAAATTTGGCCACATTGGCTCTCTCTTTAAGATCCCAGATTTTGATTAGACTAAAAGAAATTGAATAGAGAGTTCAAGCAAATAATTAATGGGGTACAGAGTACATTGCAGGGCTAATAGTAATGGCCAGTCATTGGTCATTGTCCAGCCAATTGGGAAAATGTCCAGTCAAAAATTTGCCATACTGGTCAAGTTGATCAGTCACCAAACAAACAGAAATGAGGTATGACCAAGCTAAAAATTATTTGGCCAGTCACCATGACCAGTAACTGACTAACCAGCTGTAATTTTTAGCCCTTGATTACAGAAGGATCTATAGCTGCTGCCATCATGTACCGTGAACAGAACTCTTCTGTTAACACAAGTGTCTCAGAGCAATGGCCTTACCTGTCAGAGGTTCCTGTACCAAAGATAAGACCATCAGGATGAAACTGTGCGCAAGTTAGACCTGGATAAAAAAAACAATGGAAACTCATCAAATACTACAATTATAAGAAGTTACAGGTGTGAGATATCTAAACATCACCTAAATGGTACACTAAAGTTTTCTTAAAAATGGATTCATGACATAGATTATAAGTCTGTTAAGGAGGCTTGAAACGGTTTTCATGCATGTGCTCTTAATGACATATTCAAAATCACTTGAACTTGCAAAATAAAAATTTTGTCCCACAAAAATCTCACATTCAAACTAATATAACTCAAAAACTGGTCAGTAAAATTTCTTTAAACTTTGCATGTGGTTTTTATTTAATGGATCATACAACGGATCTCAGCAAACTGCCAAACCGAGACAAAAAACATGTCACAATTACATTTCATAACTTCTACTGTCGTGCCTTAATGTTTACCTCTAAATTCCACTGCAGTTTGCACGTGGGAAAATTGCTAAGCGCACTCAGTTTTAAGGCTAATTCATTGAAACTTCCAGAAAAAAAACCCTGAAGCAATATCTCTGCCTATATCTATGATTTAGTCTATAACTTGAGATCAAAATTCGTCCATAGGAGCTTTTCTTCAGCTATAAGTTATATCTTGTTTGCTAACGTACATTTCCCAGGAATGTAGAGGTAAACATCAACATGTTTAGGCGTGACAGTAGACGTTATGACATGTAATCATGACATGTTTTTTGTCCCAGTTCGACAGTTCACTGAGATCCGTTGTAAGTGCTAAGAAAAAATTAAAAAATTCTGTAATAGCGAACATCCTAAAATAAACTTAATTGATTTTTGAGAATTCCCCATTACAGAATTTGTTCTTTTTCATTCAAATCAAAGAATGAATCGAAGTTGAAATAAGCCAATTCTAAAAGATTTTTACCAAACAGTTTTTGAGCTACGATTTTTTAAATAAAAAATTTTGCTCCCATTTGAAGTGTTCTATCATTGTCATAGCAACATCATACGTCATATTTTCATTTTCATTCCAATCTTTACTTTATGGTCTTTGGTCTTCTGGGTCTACTTACTGTCATATATTAGCCATATAAAATTTTCCAGGGTCATTTTTGTTAGCATATATGCCAGTTCTAAAACCCTTACAAAGTCCTGTACACGTAGTATTTTGGATAATAATTAAGTGTTTCACAATTCTCACCTTGGTTAACTGATGGGTCAGACAGACATTTAGTCAAGACACGTCCAGTGTGTATATCAGAGAATGCCCAGTGCTATAATCATCAATAAAGATGCAGTAAGTATAAAATAATTGCAGTGTATTTAGAGCACAATAGAGCTCTTAAGTTGTGATGTATTTCTGGGTCCATTTTCTAAGAAAATCTGCAATTCAGTACAACAATTTCTACCATGAGGGAAGAAAAAGGAGAAAAATCTTCACAAAATTACTTTAAATTTTGGACCCAGAAATTGTTTTTTTTTCATAGGAGTGACATCACACTTAAAAGCTCTATAGGAGTCACACTAAGACTTGAAAATTAAATTTAAAGTTCTTTTTATTAATTCCTTATTGTTTAAATTGAATATAATTTTTGGATCCTACCTGATCAGCAGAACAACTCAACAAGTAGTCACCTAAAAACATGAAAAAATACCAGTAAGGTGTGAAGTGAAAGAGTGGTAAACTATACCTGTACTGAAAGTATGTGCACTTTTAAACTGGAAAAACTGGAGAACCCAGAGAAAATAACCCTCCAAGCACTGGAGAGAACCAACAAACAACTCTACTCACATGAGATAGGCAGTGCATTAACAGCGCATACCACCCATGTTTCCCCTGTGGCACTCAATTGACTTGTAAATTCAAGCAATGTGATTGGATGGGTCCCATTTTCCAGCTATTTGATTGGTGCACAGCAGGTGATTGTGACTTGCAGTATGTACAATCAAACATCAATCTTATCAAACCCTTAGTATCCTCCGGGCTGATCTAAGTCAGGGCACGGCTAACTCACAGATTAAATTGGAATTTAGCATGTTGGGTTTTGCAGAGGGAGGAAAACTGGGAGAACCCGGAGAAAAGCCCTTGAATCAAGGAAGAGACCCAACAAGAACTCTACTTGCATGGAATGCCAAATCCAGGAATTGAACCCAAGACCCCAGAGGTGATTCATTATGTACCCTTACTTAGGGTAAACATTTTTAACGACAATTTAGAGGTTGTTCTTACCAGTAGCATGTAGACTGAGTCCAGTGACAGCTTCATCATGTGCCTAACAAAAAAAAAATGACAAGCATTTTACTCTGCAGAAAATATAAGCAAGTTTGAAAGCTTTCATGTTTGATCCAAACTACAGCAAACTTCATCTTAAATAAAATACTAGTTTTGCCAGGTGTAAAAGTTTTTAAATAAATGCTAAAACTAAGCAATCAAGAACTTAAATTTGGATGAGCCAGTGACCTGTAAGAGCTGTACCGGTAATAGACAAGAGACAAGAGAATGATAGACCTTTCCCTAAGGGACTGGTCATAAAGTAGGGGTGGGGTGGGGTGAAATTTGATTTGAAGGAGCTCATTTTTTTGTTGGTTCTGTATAAAACGAGGCAAAAACAAGTGAACCCTCCCCCTGTTTCCATACAGGAATTGCAAATTACCTGCCTCTAATGTGCAGTTTTAAGATGGCCTACCTGATTCAAGAAGTTAAAAAATGTGTGGCCCACCCCCTGTTTTTACCCCCGCCCCCCTTACTTTACGACCAGTCCCTAATTTTCTTGGACAAACACAAGACAACGGTTAAAAGACTAAACTTGATTGTTTTATTGTATTTATCAAGGCCAACCTCAACTTGAAACCATGGTTTGCTGGTCATCCAAGCAAATTCAGGAAAGTTTTATTAAATTAAGAACAAGTTAGTGAACAAACCTTAATGATATGAGCACAAGAGGCATTTGATATAGTCCAAACTCTAATACTGCTGTCTGCAGATCCTGTGATACCAATTTCCTGAAAAATTCAAAAAACAACCCTTATGAAATTACACCAAGAACTGTAGAAAATATAATTCAATAATTAACACATCTAAGCAAGATAAAATATAATGTTACTTAATTTTGTAAGGTTCACAAGCATTATCCTCAAATCTAGAGACCTTATGCAATAATGGCTACTGACAATTTGCATAAACCAAAAGTTTAAAGAATTGAGAAAATATTTTATCTTTAAATGAAAGACCATCAGTGAATTAGTAATTGTGCACAGTTTCAAAGAATAATGACAAATCCTTTCAGAGTTATAAGCATTTAAAATGTGTCAAAAACAAGAAAAGGAGGCTGGTCAGTCCTTGGCTGCGTTTCACATACAAATCCTTCTAATTTTAAATCACTGTAACTTCCCTGGTATTTATATCCTAGGGCCCTGAAATTATTTTGTAATTACTAATCTTAGCTTGCTCTTTTGAATGCTAGCTGTTAGTTTTAGCAGCCAATTGGAAAGCAGTATTCTTTATTCCAGACTTTTTGCACAAGGTCTATGAGGTTTCACATTATTTAAATGTTACCTCGGTAGGGTGGTAGATGACATTGGTGACTTTTTTGGTGTGTCCTTTAAGAGTAGCAACAACCTACAGGAATCAACAAATTAAAAAAAAACAGTAAACAAGGTTTGTAGTGTTTTTAAAATAAAGTTGTAGCATATTAAGCATTTTGATACACATTAACATTTTAATCGTAGCCATTGAATTACCTGTTCTGTATCCTTATGAAATACAACAGCATTCTTGTCAAGACCACCTAGAATGAAATAGTAAAAAATAAATAAAACAATGAAAGCCTGTTGTCCTGTCTCAAGTGCACTGCTGACAAAGTACTGTAAAACCATTTTGTGGTTTTTAAAATTCTATAAATGAAAATCTGCTCTCTTTTAAGAAACTAACCTGTAAGAACTTTAGCTGTATCTGATAGCTGAACATCAAGTGCAAGGATTCCAGGAGTACTTGCACTGTGAAGACCCTAAATTGAAACAAAAATGTTATGTTAAATTACTCATTTTGAAGTTAAAGTTAAAGTACTCATTTATGTACCTACAGCTTCACAGTAACACAACAGGTTGTTTATTGAAGTTTTTCACACTTGATGTCATGCTTGTGAGAAATTTGTTCTATTTGAAAAAAGGTTTTACTTTCAAATTTGTCATGCAGATATTAGTAACACTGCAAAATTTCATGGAGATTGCACACAAACCATTGAAGAGATAATTTTTCAAAAAACTGGAATTTTACAAAGAAATGTATGCTGCAGGCAAAATTTTGATATCTAAAGCTTTGAAGATTAACACAACAACAAAAGGTGTTTCTGTCACAACTGTTCATGGGTCTACATGTAGATGCAACAATATGACGTCCTGAGCATAGATCAGTTCTCTATCATTGGTGAACCAGGTCATACAAAGCGATCCTTCAAGAAAAGAAGGCAAACTTACTGGATAAGTGGCAATTTGACGGTAGCTTTTGATCTCATCTGGTGTTGTAAGATCTTCAGGCATTTTCTTCCCTCTCTACAAAATGCAAACATTACCAATAACAATCACGTGAGAAAAATACGAAAAGTTTATCTGTATGAGCACTGAAAATTGAACATACCTTTTTACGCTCTGCGGTGAGGAGAGTTGCCTTCTTTTGCAGCTATAAAATAATAAAAATTTGCATTAGAAAATATCAGATTATTGAAATTAGCTTTAAATTAAACACAAAAATTTGAGCAGTTTTTGTGCGAGTGGAGTAAAGTGTGGTACTATTTAGTCAGTACATCATGTACACAGTTTGGAATGAAATATGTAACACTGGAATGGCTTTCTATTGTTCTTACGTAAATAATCCAATCAAAATGTGGTACAGCAATATAGGATATAATTTAGTAAGGCTATGGATTTATTCATAGTTCTACTGTAAGTTCTATAGTTACTGTTACTACACTGACAAGCCAAAACATCTTATCGGGTTGCAGCACCAAAGCAAATGTTGATAACTAAAAATTAAATATGGTTTGGGTTGATGTCATCCATCCTAAGAATACATTTCATGAAATTGGCAATAAAAGCTAGAAATCTTTCTGAAAATTGAGAGTTTACAATGTTGTTTGTCAGACCTGCCATATTCCTTTGGGGAAATCTGTGACACCCTGATTGGTGGAGTTATTGTTTGTGAGGAACTATGAATTACATTGCATTGAAATAGGATATTGTTTCCCACTCACATGAAATATGCTCTTTTTAAAATATGACATTTACCTTTTGTAGTACTTCCTCTGACATTCCAGCTTCTCCTTCAGGCTAGCAAATCAAAAGTATATAAAATAAATAGTCTTGAATAGTTATTGAGAAATTCAGAACCAATTTTTTAAGATACAAATAAAATCATAAGCTATGATGCACCCATGAGGAAAAGAGTAGAGGTAATGGAATGATAGATAGAATTAAGTTTAAATTGTCAATGAATAACAATTTGTTGTGGAATTCTAACCTGAGCAACAGATACTTCCATTTTTACTTCAGCCTAAAAAAATGAACACAAAATGTAAAAAAAAATTTTAAATTTGAGAAAAATTTCATGACTAACTGATATTAAAACATTAAAGTATACAATGTTGATGTATCTTCTAAGTCTTTTATGATATCACAACATGAAGTTACAAAATAGATCAGGTGCATTTCTTTCAATGACCTTTAAAACACTTACTGGCATAGTTGCTGCAGGTGTAGGTGTGGTAGGAGTGACGGCAATACCAGCTTGTGGTTTCAAAGTGGCCAAAGCTAAAATTACATTACAAAGACACCGTTAATACAAGAAGGGTTTTAGAGGATCTAAGGTTGGGTTAGCTGTGGTGAAAAACCATAGGAAACCCAAACAAATTGTGTCCCAAAAGATATTTTTGGTAATGCATATTTACCAAATTTAACCAAATAACCATGATACAATGGTTTCAAGTAGAGGTTGGAGTAGAAACAAAAATAAAAATATATAAATCATTTTTTTACTTCAACTGCAATTTGAAATAATTGTTTTGTAGTCAAACACATATTTATTGGTTACATTGTTTGTACCAAATATAGATTGTATAAAAAAATAAATACAACTCAAAATTCAAACCTTCACGGGCTGCAGTAACTTCCTTGGTCAATCGAGCAATCACACGGCAAGCAGCATCATGTTGGTATAAAGCATGGGAAAGTTCTAACAAGAGAAAAAAAATCCAAACTAAACAATTAAAACAGACACAGGAAAAAAATTTTAATTCTCAAACCTCGGGTTATCTGGAATTTTATTTCCCAAAGCTGGGGCTAGCCTTGGACTGGCATGGGGCAAGTTTGGAATGCAGTTAGGAAAAGCCCTGTTTGAAATCAAAATAAACCCAAGGTTGGGGAAATTCAGAAACTTGAAAACAATATAAC
>JAAAQI020093890.1:0-16510 GCA_011800005.2 Stichodactyla mertensii | reverse complement strand
TGGGGGGGTGGGCGGATGGTGCATTTTGAATTTTACTTGCAGAAATTTTGGTGACCCCTCCCCCTAAATTCCCCATAGCCTCTCTTAGCCCCCTCTTTTTTGAGCCTAATAAATGCTGACCCCCTTATTTGCACCAGCCCTCCCTCCTGTTAATGACAGACCTCTAATATTACAGTGTGTTATAGCACCAGTTACCTTTACACAGGCACCATGGAGCAGTACTGAAAGTGGGGAGGCTAGCTTGAGAGGGCTAGCTTAGTAAATCCTTACCCCATGATAGTAAAGCATATATGTCATTCTTGTAAAAAGTTGGGGTCTTCAGTACCCCCCAGCCCCCCCAAGCCCCCCCAGCCCTCCCCCAGCCCCCCCCTCCCCATCTCCATGGTCCCTGTTACATCCATAGTATACCATGAAACTTTTGTACAACTCTTCAAGAGTGAGTGTATTGTATATATGATGAGTAATTTATACTACATAATGTAAATCTCAGGGTATTCAAATGATTTCATAGCTCTAAACCATCTTGAAAACCTTAATATAAAATATACCACATTGTTTATATAAGGTATCACAGGACAAATGGCTCTTTCATGGTAGAGTATTCTAGTTTATTCTTACCGTCTGGGAGACAGTCTTGAGAACACCCTCATAAACTGTTCCATTAGGGACTGTTACCTCAACTGAACAGCCCTGTAAAAAGTAAATTAATAACAATTAAACTATTAACATTAAATTGAGTAGCTATTGGTACATAGGTACCAAATTTTTATAAAGATAATTGTTTCAACTACAATTTTTTTACACTATATATTATACTGTAAATATTAATATCAATTTTTTACACTATATATACTGTAAATATTATCAATTTTTTACACTATATATTATGCTGTAAATATTATCAATTTTTTTACAATATATATTTTTGGTTACATTTCTCAGGTTACTTTTGCTGCTTTGAACATTGTAATTCTATAATTAGTTAGTTCAGCAGTTTTGTGTAATAATTTTTAGCTCTTATGATGGATGACTTGCCTGAAAGCTTGGTCAAATATATATTGTAAAAAAACATGTTGAAACAATATTATTGCCTTTATAAAAAATTAAACTATGTTATGACTACAGCTCTCATTCATTTCGAAGAAAGACAAGCTATCAAAACTTTTGAAGAAATTATGAAATACAAGTTACTGTAACTTAAAAACAATGTAAATTGGATATACAAGTGAAATTCAAGTACTTTCAAATTAATTGTAACAGTTTGCATTCTCTATTAAATATAATATCAAGTTTAACTATCTTGGTATTAAACTTGAAGCCACAATACAAGTTTTCAGTGTGAACTTTCTTATGCTTCAAAGCAAAGAGATTTCATACTATTTGGTATAATGCATCTGTTAGAAAAACTGCTAGGAAGTGCAATGATCTTAACACACAAAAAACCGAAAAATTCTATGACTTCATTGCTCAAATATAATAATACATATGCTATTTCAATTTTGATTGCTCTCAGCAGGCATTTGTTTCTCATAGATGTATAAGGTAATGAATGCATAAAGTAATGGACTCATTGCGAACCTCAATGCATTGTACATCTCTGGTATAAAAAGTGGCATTTATACATTATTCACACAGAATTGAATTGAACTTTCTAGATCGCTTGTCCCTAACACTCTCTCATTTCACAAAGGGAACTTTAAATTCAATCTGCTAAATGTGAGTGTAAATAACACAAGTGTAATCCACTTATTAAATTTTTACTCTTGTCATAATAATTTATCCCTAGCCATAAGATCTAACAAACCAATTATGGAATGAAAATTAAATGAAATGAAATGAAAAATGAAATTAGAAGTTAGCTTATTAGGGTGTATAAACGTTACAAGTCAAGAATAATAGTGTTGCATTGGTGATAGAAGAGAAATATCGCTTGTTTGCAACCATTCTCAAGAGGATCAAAAGACAAAGGCATGGCAGCCATGTTGGTGGCACTGCCACAGACAAAATACTCTAATGAGAAGGCACCAAGATGGCCGCAATGAGTACGTAACATGCAATCAAGGCAATGACACTTGACGTTAGCAAGGAAAATGAAACCTAGGATTAAGGGATTGCTTCTATTGGTGATAATTTCATAAGATTTAATGGTATATACAACCAAAACAATTTTAGTCAAACAGACAAAAGCTTTAATACCACATTGTAGTTCACTATTCACACTGTATCAGTAACCATAACAGCATAAGAAGATGACAATGTTGAAAGATGCTAATATTATTTCTTTTTTCAAATGAATAGCTTTGAAATGGGACACTGCATGTGAAAATATCCGTGCCAGTTTTTCAGCTTTATGTGAAAATATGCCAAAAAATAAAAATAAAGACCAGATGACTAGATGATTAGATGCTCTTCATACTTACCAACAACGATAAGATAGAGTGGACCAGATATTGATTTTGATAAATATCTACTGAGGGCTGCTTTAGTTCATCATTCTACGGATTAAATCAATAAATTTAGTTCTAAAATTATCAATTATAACTAAGATTAGCTCAATCAAATAAGCCATCTTTAGTTATGTGTACAACCCTGAAAAGAGTTTGTTGTCAACATGGCGATTACTTTAGTTCACTTATATGTAGTTATTGCACAGAAGACTGTCTAATGAAAACAGATTTTCGAACTGAAGAAAGAAAAATGATCGCCTCTCACAATAAGCCATAGTAAGCGAGGTTTGATCCACAACTATTTCCCGAACCTTACCTGGTTGTTTATGAACGTATGTGAATGTGGTGAGTTTGGTCCTCTGTTTCGGCCCCTAAAAAAGATTAATCGATAAACAAACGATGTGAGTGCTTTTGCCGGTTTTAGAAAGGTAATTACGGTCTTATAGAGTGTTCAGGAAGCAACCAGGAAGCATGTGCAAGAAACTGTGCCAAATTTTTGCTGGGCATGTGATGTGTGTGACTTCTCCCCAAGAATGGAGAGGCTTTTTGTAACTCAGCAGGTTAAGCCAACATCTAAACCAAACAGGAAAAGCTTCTTCTAGCCATTATAACTATTAAAAGTGACAGATGGATCTGAAATAATTACACTAGGGTCAGAATATTTGATTGTGTTTGCGCGAATTGAACGAGACAGACGTGGTACAACATCGCATCACGAATGTAAGCGAAGATCCAACGAGGTTCACTTGTACGTGCGGTTGTGTTATAACGTTGTAAGCCAAAAACAACATTTCTTTTTAAAAAGGCTTTCTAACAAATCACATAAGCTGAATACTAATACGATGCTGGGCAAATCCAATTCACACGAGCCTCTCAGAATCGGTAGTAGGACACACATCCGCCGGCATAACACCGGTTCGTGGCGGCCATTACAAAAGCTTTACAAGCCAGCCATAAACACTTTCTCAACAACGTTATCATCTAAATATCACAAGCCCACGATTTCGAATAAGATTCATCCCATACCTGTTGAATCCACCGGATCCGATGCGACCCTTAGAGCGTTTAGATTGATTCATGATTGAGAAAAGTTAAGACAAGTTGACATTCCATGAACTGATAAACGCACCACCATATTGCAATAAATAAATTAAAAAAACGCCAGTGGCGTTTGGGACTTGAAGCTTCAAGGAATATGAAGCCAAACTCCTCTACTTGTGCATCAAGAACGTGAAGGTTTCTTATGACAACATTTAGGCAGCCACAGCTTTGACTTCCTTTCACTTCTCAAATCCTGCGTATCGCGCGTTACCACAGGCTCTTTATACTAGGGAGAAGTTACTTTGATCAATCTGACTGAGACCAACTACTTTTTTCGAATTTATTAAAAAAAAGGTTTCAACAATTATTTAAGATTTACCGTCAAAGTGGTATTTCTTTAATGAATCCCATCTTATTCCTTAAAAATCATTTAGAAGCAAATAAACTTTTGATTTTGTTTTTGAACTGAGATTTTTCTAAAAAGGCCTCTGAAACTCTTTATCACCTTTTCTCTCTTGACTTTTTTTAGACACCATTAGAATAATAATTTTGATACACCATTTATCGAGTTTTAGAATTAATGGTATATCTTTCATCTACCATATAACATATTAAAACAAAAGACCATATAACTTTGAAAACGTCATTACCGTCTGCCTCAAATTCTCATTACCCTGTACGCTAGCTCTGTAAGGCAATACCATGATGCAATGAGCGTACGAAAAAAATCCCGAAAAAAACCCGTGCAATACGGGACACAAAGTTTTTGGTCACTTATTCCAGCTTTAGTATGTTCATTCACACCTATCAGTTTAAAATCCATAGATTTCCCGCAGAGCCACCATGGGAGATGTCCCATTCGCAGCTTCACTTCACGGATAGGAGCCCTTTGAAGATCCATGCACAACAATTTGACTGAAATTCCGTTATACCGCTGATAGACATGGTAAAGAAAGCTGACAATGCAAAGATACGTCGAAAAAAATGGGCGGACCACCGAAAAACCTAAATGACCGTGATAAAAGAGAGTTGCAAGGCTGGAAAGCATGCCACATACTGTAATGCCTTTCACCTCACGTGAATAATGAAATAAGGTATTTTGCTCTCGTATCAGCTCCCACTCAACCCTCCCCGTTTCGTCACTCTTTGGCATCAGTGTGCGAATGACTGTTGTCCGCTTTTCCATCTTTTTCTGCCAGCTTTGTCCCTTTTTTCCTTCAGCATAATTTCCCTCGATCGTTGCCTTTCCCATCGGTTTGTCTTTTTCTAACGTGAAGTTGTTTTCTTAATTCAACATTATTTTTCCTGACTTCTGTTTTCTGCTTTACTAGTGATGCTTGTTTTTTAAGCGAAACCACAGCAAGCGCGCAGAGTTAAGTAATAAGCATCAGTTTGTTTTCAAAGTTTTCACCGAAGAAAACTAGCTGTTGCTCATGTTCTTTCGTAACTGGTAAAAATACTAAGTAATTAAAGTGAAGAAAAAGGACTGACCGAGAAAAAAAGGCAGTGGTTAGAATTCGAGGGATGACAAAAACTTGCATGTTACATCATCAAAAAATGTGTCCCACATGGATCAGCGCACCAGCGTGGATGCTGTAGTTACCACGACAAACGCATATCACGGGGTTTATCCCTGATCATAGCAAGGGGTTAATCATACATGGTCTAGGGGCCGATTATCCTCTCCCTTAAGGCCTTAAGTCCTATTTCTGGCCGAGCTCCCTGATCATATAGACCTGGGATAGGGGTGTTGGGGCCGAAATCTCCAGCCGACCCGTAAAGCCATACGACGCTTCAGCAATCGATGTCTGGAAGTATGGTCCCGAATTATTCTTCAAATAGCAAATAGATAATGATAACATATAAACAATCCAGCGACAGAATAGCACTGAAATATATTTTTATAAACGAAAATCCCGGGTTGCTATTTTTTTACGGGCACACACGTTTTAGAAGTCTGATTTCCAATTTCGTTGAATATGATTTTTCCCGCAAAATAAGTCATCCCATTTCAACAGCCTGCAATGTTGAATTGAACCACTTTTTTCAACATTCTTCATCTGTGGATACGCTCGTTTCAATTCAGCATTTCTGTTGTCCAGTTGAAGTAATTTTGATTCTTAATTGCAGTTGTATTAGCGGCAACATTCATTTTTAATCCTTTATTTTTCACAAAACCCAATCAATATAATACACATCTTTGTTCATTTGAAAATAAACTTCTATTTGAATCAAATCTGTTTACCCTTGGGATATAATTTCTATTCAAAAGTACTCTGAGTTACAGTATTTAGTGTCTTAAGACCTGGCAAAAACAAAAATATATAATTAGATAACTAGTTCTGTGGTGTTTTTAACATCATAAAAAAGTTGATTACAATTTCTTTATTTTAGACTTCTGTTCATTAAATAATCTTCTTTCACATGTTAGATGGCAGTCAATGACTTCATGATGGAGATGGCAGATGGTCTGTAACTACTGCCAAAGTGGTTCCTAAACAATGAAACAAAAGTAAGATTCAAATACTATGATACACTTGTGGCCACCCAGTATTTTCACTTGACTTTATCACCCCCCTCAACAATGTTCAGTTTTGAAAAGACTCCCAGGATACCAGCTGAGTGGAAATTACTGTAAATATGCTAACCAACTGTAGTCTGATTTTTCTTGGCCAGCCCTATGTTGAAGCACTTTTTTCTACCTGAAAACTGTTGGCAATTTCATCCAATATACTTTGAGTCTTTTTAAAGTCCAAAACTATTAAACAGAGTGAGATTTTATCTGTAATTATTGCATACTTGACACAGTTTTCTTTGTTATTCATTGGGGTGTATCTAGTTATTGACCTGGGATGTAACTAGATACATCCTGGGTCAATAACTAGATACATCCCTTGAATTTGCAATGAGGAGTTCATTACAAACTCAACTTATCTGAGGCAGGATTGCAAAGCACATCCCAGCAAAAGACCACTTATTTAGCAGTCTAATAGTGAGACCTTGGCTTATTGTCAACCCCACCCTCCCAGCTCAAAAGTTTGCAAGCCCAAGAGTCATCAGGTGATCTCTTTGCATCCCCTCCTCCATGTGGGATGAGTTGCAGCATTCACTCTGATGTAATTATCATCAGATGTAGACTACACATGCTCTTATTGCTGAAAAAGACAATGTATAAATATGTAAATAATATCACACTGTTTTCTCTCAAGAATTGGCATGTTGTGAAAACCTTCTCAAGTATGAAATAAGATACTTAAATACCTTGAGTGTTGGCGATAAGCCTATACATGTATATGGCTTATTGCCTCCATTCTCATTATTTAACTCTCACATATAATCCAGAAACAATGCAAAAAATGATTTTGAAAATAAAGAGTGAGGATTGGAGGTTTTGACCCACAATGCTTTGCTCAATAACTTGTTTGCTCAGCTGGTTCATGTTTCATTGCTTATTCACATGTCCCCAAGATTCTTCCTGAAACCCCAAACTGGATAGACTGAGATTTGCCATCCCAAACACTGAGCATCACTCATGCCTGTTATTTTGGCTAGATTTCTCAAGAGCTGCAACATGGCACCAGGATTTCCAGTAACTTTTCTACCCTATGCCTGAAGGATTTATGCTTAATTTAGTCAATCCTTACCGCTGGGATTTTGGGGGCTATTCAACAGAAGGATACAGAAAGTATAGGGAAGCTCGACATAACAACCACAATAAAACTGCAATGCTCTGCTAGAGTGATAATTGCACTTAACCCATGAAATAGTTATTAGTCTAATAGAGGTTAGTAGACACTTATTCCATTGTTTTCTTTTGTGTTCATTTTATCTATTAGACTTAAACTAAGAGTTTCTGTTTCATGGGTTAAGTGCAATCAATCTAAAAGGATGTGTACCATATAAAAGTTACCAGCTTACCAGTGATTTAAATAGTGGAACAACTGATACAGCTTGTGCCTTTCTTCAAATCCAGGAGCTTTGGGGATCAGCTGGTGATAAGCATTGTAGAATTCTGCACTAAACCCTCCAAACATACCAGCAATTGCCAACTCAAATTCATGATGACCATAAAATGATGCAGGGTCAAATATGACTGTACAAAGAAATAAAGTACATGTACATAGATTGATAGGTCTTTAATGTGAATAAGAGGCTTTGTGGTGGAGCAGATTTTGGTGAAGTTGTCATGTTGATAATAGCGAAAATAACAAATAAAGAAATATTATAGGATACACAGTAAATTTGAAACTAGCAAGAAATTATTTGCAAAGGTTTCTACGTTTGCCTCGCAACTCTGGTCAAATTTTATAGGAGAATTCACAGGAGGATGAGGGAATTCCTCATTGAATTTCGCAAGAAAAACAATATCGCACAAGTCGTGAAGCAGTGAGTGCAATATCATTTTTTGAGAGAAATTCAACGTGGAATTCCCGAGGCTTCCAATGAATTCTCCTTGAATTTCATAGCATCTACAGCAACAATATCATAAAATTCTACTTAAAATTTAAGTTTTTTGAAAATTACATTTCTGAACAAAACAGAGCACAAGACCTCAATTCCTGTCAAGATTGAGTTGTCAAATCAAGATCAGGCAAGACATTTTCACATAAAATTGAAACTGCATTTATGGAGCTGTTGATACATACCTGGTCCTGAATCAATCTCTCCTACATTACCACCCCACATGTCACCATGAAGAAGAGATGGTTTTACCTCCAAACCAGCAAAATACTCTGGGATCTTAGGCTTTAGTTTTGACCATAACTCCAGGAGCTCTTGATCATGATGCTGAACAAAACAAAATTATATTTAATGGTTGTTTATTGGTAAATTATTTTCTCATCACAATCATTTTTAATCAAAGTGTTCTTTTTTCTTAGTAAGGATGATGTGGCAATGTACTACCAAATTCTAAAGAAATTTGGATTCAAACAAATTACTGTTTTCCTAGGAGTATAATATGTACCTCATTCCTCAGCATTTCTATCCTTATTTCAAGTCTTTGATTGACATAAAATTCCTGCAAAAGAGTATAAGAGTGAAAGAACTTGTTATATCTTACTGGATATTCATTAAACAAAACTAGGTTATAGGAGGTGCAAGAGAAAAATTAAAGTAGATGTTTGGTAAAAGTTGGTCATCCTTGGCAATAAAAAGCCTTGAGCAGCTTGGTCTTCTGGATGAAATTTCTTTTACTAGTAATTCTCTTGAAACTCTTTCTGATAATACGGATGCCAGCAGCACCTTATATGCACATGCAAATGAGACCCAATAGACTCAGTTGTATGTGCTTTTTTTAAAAAAGAATATCTTATGGTGGGCTCAACTGTAATGACAGCCATTATGAATATTCATTTATTCAGTACTGTACTACTCCTGAGTTAAAAAATACTTGCTTGTACTCTGTCATGAGTACAGGTTACATTTGCACTAAAAGATGGTACTGTAATTCAGTCTGCCCTTTCCAAGAAAAGAAAATTAAAATTGAAAAATAATACAGCACAAGTCATCTTGTTTACCATCCAGTCATTCATCCATTCATTTGATAATGAAATATATCCACAGCATGTTGCACCTGGAAAACCAAACTTGTTTACAGCATCACTCTCTCCCTTGTTTAGTTTCTCAATATTATGCAAATGAAGCCTAAGAATGAAATAAACCAATACTTGATCAGATGTCAAGCAGCCTGTCACAACATGTGGAGGTAGCCATGTTGACTGGATGAGCACTGTGAAAAGTACCTTGTGAGTTTATTGTTATAGAAAAACCCTCTGGGTCTATGTTTAAGCTGGGTGACACCCCAAGTCTAGATTTGTCCCTGAGCCTAGTCATATCTTTAGTGAGGCCTGAACACATTGCTGAAACTACATGTTCACATTTGGTTCAATGGGTGGTTCCAATGTACAATGACTTTTTCATGCCCAAAACTTGTCTATGTATAGCAGAATGGTGATCACAAAACTAACAAACTATCAATGACAGAGTAGCTTTTGTATGACTGTGTGAAAAGCTCTTGGCACAAACACAGTCATGACATGGTCAAGGCATGGCACACTTACAGCATCAACCATTCCACAACAAGCTTTTCACAGTCGTATAACTCTGCTCTATCATTTCATTACCTTGCCAATTGCTCTCCAAGTGTTGCTTGAAATTGAGGATTCTTTAGACCCCTTAAGTCTAGATGTTCCATGATTAACATCGCTCCATTTCCTTCTGGGTGGTCTAAGACCTAAAAAAGGAATAGCAAGTGAAAGTGAAATGTAAAATTTGACAAACCTCCCCTAAATTTGTTTGAATAATCATACAGCAATAGTCTCAGTTTGAGATTTGGGCTGGCAAATGTATATACATTTATAATACTCATGAATAATTAATGAGGCCAAAACAATAGAAAATCATAAGCATGGAGGAGCTTGTATGTCTCATACAGTATCGTCCAGATTTGCATAAACTTTAAAGCTGATTTTCTCAGCCCAATTCACATGTATGTTCAAAATTTTAGTCAAACACAATCTTGCTAACCTAGACGTATCATAAGCAATTTACAATATGTGTGGCCATACTGTATTTGATCTACAATCTCTCATCTGCTGCTCAAGCTTGTATATCAAATACAGCATGGTCACTCATATTGTAAATAATACTTATTCTGTGATAAGTAGTGTATACAGCCACTTCTCACTCCTCCCTCTTCCCCCCCCCCCTCCCCTGTGGGAAAACACAGAGAGAGTGAGGAGTAGCTGTACACAGGCTATGATATAAGATAATAAGCTTTATTTTTCAAAAGGAAGTGAATAGTGGGTAAATACCCCCACATTCCCCCTGGTTGTGCCCGAGTTGGTGGGAGGAGGGGGGGGGGGGTACACTAACTTGTGCATAAAAGTTTTTAACATTGGTGTGGGTTTCGTGAAGACATGTACATATTTTCGTGTAATGCACTTTTATGTTAATTTCTTGATACCTTGATTGGCCTTGGTACTCGGACTGTGTTCGTCTTTAGCAGCGCTTCCAGAGAACTATATTCCCCTTCGAACATCACCCTTGACTATTGCAACCAATGAAATAAAGACATCAGTACAAAAGATCATCTAATGCAAAATCCCAAGGGGAGGGTACGCAAGAAAAGTTGTGCATGCGCGAAATCATGTCTGGAAATGGCTTACTCCAGCATGTTGATTGATCTTCACAAACACATCTCCGGCGTCTGTTTTGAAACTCTGCCCCTCGTTAATGCATCCTCCTCCAAAGTGGCCAGTGTATTCCAAAGTGTTCGTGTTCAGCTCTTTTTTTAGTAATTTTTCCAGAACTTCACTAGACACGACACGCGCCATCTTGGATTCTACGAGTACCTGAGCCTGCGCTTGTACTCATATAGCGGGCTACAACGACGAGAATGCGCAGTGGAACTAATTAGTTTTCAAAAAATGGCGCGTTATTTGATGTGAAGGAATTTCAAACTTCGCCGAGTTTTTTCAACAATTATTTGCGATTCTTATCCCAATATCTTAAGATTCATTGCCTATTTGAAATTCCTTAGACATCTTTTCTTCGTTTTGGATGGTTAATTTGTACGATATGGAGATTTTTGCGGTGTGGTTTGGTCACTGTCTTCATTGTCTTCATGAAGAGAAAAACTTTCGCTTTGGTCGGAAATTTTAATTACGAGGCTTTCTGTTCGTTCGATCTCAGTTTAGATAGACTTTCTATAATTTAAAGAATCAAGAATTTGAGTCATGGATCATTCTGCTCGCGTTGATAATACTTCTACAGCATGTCAGAAGGAGAACAGCCCGCCATGTGCAGTAGATGTTCAAGAGCTTCCAGGTGTTACACGACTAAAAACTACAGCTGATGTCTTCTCTATAAACAATGAGAATCAGGGATCGGCAGCTGCGCTCAAGTCTTTCCAAGATAGTACTAGGAAAACTGACATTATTATGGGTATGTTTGACAGATTTATATCATGTTTTTATAAGTTATTCCAATAATTGATTATGCTGTAATCCAATTAACTTATATTTACACTACAGTTCTTTAAAAAATAAGTGTTTTTAATTGTTGGTTTGGAAGTTTACACATAATTTTATAATTTAAGCTTATATTCTACAGTTTATCTGGTTTAGTTCTTGATCATAAGTTCCAGGTTTGTATGGTTCAAATGAAGGATGTGTGATAATTATTATTTGCACATGACTGAAATGTATCCCTTCGTTTGAACGCTTTTAAATCAATGATACCGTATTGGAATAAATACTGATCTTTAATACTAACCTTGCTCCAGGGCCGTATGATCATTCAAGCCATCTCTAAACTTTAGGTTCAACACCAGGAACTTATGATCAAGAACTAAACCAGATGAACTGACCAGATAAAGTAAACTAAGGGCCAGAGCCTCCAAAAAACAACGACCACAACCATAAAAAATAATAAATTAGTATTTTTGGTACTTTAAATGGAGTACAACTCAAATTAATACAGTATTTACGAATAATGTTCAGTGTCAAGTGACACTGGGAGCTGTGTCACAAACTCTACTTTCCCCGCCAAAACGCTGTGTCCATCATAGGTAACCCAAACCATATGCCCCACTTTACATGTGACACATGTTACTGAGTCCGTGTTTTTCGGGTCCAGTCCAGTCCAGTCCACTTCAGTCCGTGTTTTACAACATGCCCATGGTACCAATCTGCTGTAACTTAGATAGTGCAGTGTTGAAGTAGTTTCAATGAGTAAGCAGGGATTTGTTTGTTAGTTTTCTCCAGTTTTCCTCCCTGCACAAAAATCAACTCCTGAATTCCAATTTGATCAAGGAATGAGGGCCTCAGGTTTGTCAGCCAAGCAAGCCAGGTTAATAAGATGTTTATTATTTGGCAGGATGAACACAAAAATAAGGATGGTAGTCCATACTGTAAGTTATGGACCTCAATTGGCCAATGAGAGAGTGTGAAATTACCCTACCATATAATAAGTGTTATCCTCATAAAACAAGGATGATTTTTTCTTTGTTTTAATTCCTGTACTGTAATTAGTTCAGCAGATGTTGTTATCTGATTACAGTTCTGTATATACAGAAACTTCACTCATATAAAACCTATATTATTCTAACTAACTAAAACATTCAGCTCCACAGTCACAGCAACCTCTTCAACCAAGAAACAGCATCATTCCCATGAACAAACAGAATGAAAAGGTTCAACCAGAACTGTTGAGAAAGTTTCGCCAACTGCGGCAATGGCAACAGCAACAGCAAGAGAGCATGTTCAAACAGCAACAAGAACAAATGACTACTCTTAAAATGCAGCAAAACCAATTGCAATCCTTATATCAAAAGGCAGTGAGTACGAGTGGATCTCCCAGCACATTATCAAATGGAGCTGGAGATTGTCAGAGAACAGACAAGCAATCTCCTCTCTATGATTTAACTGCAAACAAAACACATGAACAAAAATTAAACACTTCAATGGAATCGTTTTTCAAATCTTTAAAAACTCAAGAGAAAGTAGAAGCATTATTGGTTAATCCGATATCGTACAGTGGAAATCAAGACAGGTTTAGAAGACAAGGATCACCAACCAGTAGCACTACTAAAACAAGTCCTGTCTTGATGACTCCAATGCAATTTTTGAGCCCAAAATCTCACAGCAAGCCTCTTGTTAGAAGCCCTGAAGATTTTAAGTGGATTGGACCTACTCATTCTTTAGTCCAGGAAAATAAAAATAGTCTGGTAAATTTTAATTGATTTTATTATAAAATTTTTACTGTTACAGAGATTTTCACCACTGAGAAATAATCATATCAACACATTTTGAAAATGTGTTCTGATGTGATTTTTAAGTGTGAGAAATGTAACACACTGGAATTCATATAAATGAACTACAAAATTGATCCATGGATGCTTGGAAATAGAGGTTTTGCATGACCACCAGACGGCAGCCATGTTGCATGGCAGAACAATAGAATCTCTTTCCCCTAAAGGATTGAATTCTTTCTCATGTAAAACCTCAATTAGCACTAGCATGTTTTTAGTACTTGAAGACAAATTGCATTGTATCTCCTTGTGCACATGACAGGACAAGAATACCAATGCAAAACACTTTGTGCAATAATGAGAAAATGTGATGAATTTAATACTCTTTACTCAAAGCAAGTTTGGTCTGAAGTTGGTGGCAAGCTTTGGAGCTTTCTAACAAGTTGTGGAACCTGCTAGTCAAAAGTTATGTGTAGCAAACTCTAAAAATACTAATTTACTCTAATGGTGTCACTAAGAAACTGCTATCCTTTTAGTCTCCTGATACAGGACTCCCGAGAAAAATTCTATACAAACAAGAAGACAATGAATATAGAGACTGTGAAGTTATTTCCTTGGATGATAAAAGTGATCTGGAGTCTCAACCTGATTATCAATCTGATGCTGACACTATGAGTGGGGTCTACCCTCTTCAAGATGACATGTCAGAAGCCTGTAGTGTGGAGATGGAAAATGGACAAAGAAACTTGGAAGTTGAAGAAGAGGAAGAAAGTGATGAAGAGCAACAGTCAGATCTGGAAAATACTGTCCGTGAAAGGTTGGATCCTAATCCTAAAAAGGTATATCTAAAACAAGGCGGTTTTTGGTGGTGATTGTGACCAATCCACACACTAATATTATCGCTAGCAAGTGGACAGGTTACTACAGCCTACTTTCTGCACACTTGCTGGCCCAAGATTTGACACTAACTGATGGACCAAATCCACTTGGGCATATTTGTTTTCCCATTTCCAACCATGTGTCATTCCCTTAGTTATTGTTTCTTTGTTTCTTGGTAGCACTTGAGAAGATACATTAATATGGATGAGCTTCAAACAAAGAATCTTATTCCCAAGAGGATGACACAGGGTCTGAAATGGGAAAACATTATGCCTTGGTCTATTACAGGATGTTGGAGTTGTTTTTCTACTAAATATGTGAACTTGCTGCATGCAGCTTGACATCTGTTAAGCCAATCAGAATACTCAAGAGTTTATTAAAGAAATGCTATGATATTGCACCATTACAATCAAAACAGCACAGCATATGCATACCAATTGAAAGTTAAAGGTTGATATAAAAATTTTTTTCAGGCTGTGACAGATGATGAAGATCGTCCAATTAACCCTGGTATAGGTAAGTGTCTGAAAATCAGAAGGAGGCATTGCTTTAGTCTTGCATATAATGATGGTGACAATAATGATGATACTGATGATGATTTGATTTTCTTTTTGTCTGTGTACTTAGGTGCCACTAAAGCTTCTACATTCGAAGAACTCCTGGAAAAAGAGCTGTCAAATGAATTGGTAAGAATTGTGTGTTAAGAAAACCATATGGAAAATGCTTGAAGTGTGGAATGGATTCCTTTGCAGTAAACCAACCAACATTATTTTCATCTTCAGAAAAAACAAGCCGCACAAAATTCCCCAAGTCCTGTGAAACCTCAGAGAAAATTCCTGAGAAAAGGCCAAGGACTAGCAAGATTCAATATGAAGCCAACAGCTCTAAAGAAACAAAACATTGCTAACCAAAAAACATCCACGAGCATTCATCCACAGCAGGTTGCTAAGACACAAAGAGCAGACAGGAATAGTATCCCTACAAAACAGGAAACTACAGCATATTCCAAACAATTACTGTCTGTCCCTCAAAGCAAGGTGAATAACATTGAGCTTCTAAAAATTTCTCCATTCAAATCACAGTCTCCCATGCATCTGCTGTTAGGGTCAGCTCTGATTCAGAGATGATGACCCCACAACTTGTTTTTTCAGCAGGTGCAAAGAAAGATTGCTGGCAGAACAGCACAAAGTACATCCAGCAATGATCTACCCAAATCTTCACCCCAGCAGTATGGATCTAGTGTCTTAGCATCACGTGTTATTGGGCCATTCACCTCTATGCCTCACGGTATATCTACTGTTAAGACCACAGGAGCTGTTACCAAGACAACCCTCACCTCTTTAAGGTGTGGGAAAAATAAGCCTTTTTTAATGCTGTTATTGACTGTTTCTTATTCTCGACTTTGAGGGGCACTTTGCACAAATACAACTTAGCTTGTTATCCTTCACTGCACATGAAAACTATTGTGTTCATGCAAAGTGCCCCTCAAGTGTGAGTAATTATGGGTAACTCTTGGAAAGTCCATTGTCTGACAGGAATCCCTAATGTTACCATTAATGTAGAGAAGCAAAAGCCTCCTATGTAGAGACACAAAGTGTGCATTGTTATGGAATAAATTAATTTGACCTGATGTGTGGTTTTGTAACAGGAGGGATGTGTCACCCAGGCATTTGTCTCCTCTCACAAGTTTGGATCTTTCCTTTCAAAAACAAGGAAAAGAATGGGAAGAAATGGTAGGAGAATTTTGTTCTTTTTAGAAAAAATAGTGTTCCTGTGTGTTACACACTATGGCCACCCAGTGTATATTTTACAAGTTCAAGTTCACCAATCACATTGATAGAATGTGTCTGGCAGATACATTTGCACATAAACTCACTGGGAAACAAATTCTTGCTATCTGATTGGCTAACTTGTAACAAATAGATAGCCATGCCTAAGCAGCATCTGCACGAACAAGGTTTCCCTGAGAAGCTAGTTTTTGAACATGGAAACTTGTTCAAGGGTAACACTGTCAAAATTTGTCATGTGCACCAGCATAAAAGGTGCAAAAAGTTTGTCACAGAAAGGTTGTTCATGAAAATGTAGCTTTTAAGTTTCTCCTTGCCTAGCCTTCCAGTTGAAAAGCTGGCATGCTAGCTCAGTTTTAAGCATTGAGACTTGTCAGGGAAAGAACTTCTCAAGGAAACTTTGGGCTTTATTGTAACATTGGCAGCTACTACCAGAGCAAGCTATTCATTCTTCAACACTGCTTTTTTTCTTGTTGGGGGGGGGGGGGGGGGTTGGGGGGGAGGGGGGGCAGGCAATTGAAAGATAAACTGGCAGTTGAATTGTTTTTCCATTACTTACCAAGAA
This sequence comes from Stichodactyla mertensii, assembly GCA_011800005.2. Lineage (NCBI taxonomy): Eukaryota > Metazoa > Cnidaria > Anthozoa > Actiniaria > Stichodactylidae > Stichodactyla > Stichodactyla mertensii. The sequence goes on along the minus strand of JAAAQI020093890.1, from coordinate 37 downwards.
AAAAGGGAAAACCCTTTTAAAGTTTGGAGAGGTTTGG
>JAAAQI020093779.1:0-16510 GCA_011800005.2 Stichodactyla mertensii | reverse complement strand
TTCTTCAGATTGGCTTATCTTTAGCCAGAAGCCCAGGCTTCGTATTTTAGCGCTAGTTCTTAAGGGAAATCTGCCAATCTGCCAATTTCAATAGTTTGGTCCACTTTGCCCTCCCCCCTCCAACACACACTGACAATGACAAAGACAATATTTTATTTGGTACTTTATACAAAATGCACATCAGTATTTTTCCAGATAAATAAATAAATAATAACACAAAAACCTGGCAACGGGTTAGGGGGTATACTGATGAACGATCACGGAACTGATCATTCATCAATATATAGTACGCCAAGAAATGTTTATGCTGGTGTGTAACACATCTGCTTCGCATTTTTATCCTCTTATTTCTACACAGTGAAAAGCTATTAAAGAATGACCATTTCAGACCACATGTCGCTCCTTGGGAATACAATCCTTTGTTGGTCTACTTTACGTTCTTAAAAACTAGTGTCAGACCACATTTCTAGCAGTCACAAACGTGGAAGGGCGTGGTCAAGATACGAACTTCAAGGCATGATTACATAAGGGGTGAATGTTACGTCTAATCGAAAAGATTTCTGCTCATTCTAGTCCACATCATGAAGTGAATCTAATTGAGCTCAATAGAATTGCAGGGATCTTATAACACCGCAACATCTCACTGTAACATCAGTGTTTGGCATGGTGGTCTTCTTTGCATGCATGTATCTCTCATGTTCTATCTACTGAAGCTCACAGAAAAGAAAGACAAAGCGATAATCGAGTAATAAACACTCAAATTAACTAAGATGCACATAAACAATACCTTAGGCTTGTATTAAGCTCAGAAAATAAAAAAATAACCTGCTCCTGGGGAGGCTCGAACTCCCGACCTTCGCATTTCATGCAGTCACTGGACAACACGCCCATACTGGCTATAAGTACGACGCGCTAACCGACTGAGCCACAGGAGCTGGACGAAAGTAATCTAATATTGAACATATCTAGTAGCACAGGATGTTTCGCAATCATTTCACTTCTCAATATCAAAAGTATGTAGTAACCATGTCGAATGATTCTCGATGTAGATGGTTCGTTACATTCCTAGCTTTAAAATAGTAATCTAAAGCCGTGTTTGTAAATATAACACGTCTCACTAATAGGCCTTTCCCAAGGTATGGTTGAGTGCATGAGTCCAGTACTAGCCAAAACCTCGATTTCATTACCGTAGTTGTTTTTTCGTAATGTTATTATGTAAATTAAGCAACCCCTCTTTGCTTTATTGCTTAATAATCCCGAAGTCCATTGTATCGGAGACAATATGGCGGTAGTGAAGTCACTTGGAATGTTAGTACATCTCTTTTGTTTTCAACCGTACAATGATGTCTTTAAATTAAGAACGTTACTGTACGTACTGTACCATATTAAGTAGATAAAAGTCTCGATACGTCTGTTGTCCGAAAGCTTGGTATATTAAAAATGCATTTACGTGGTTGAAACAAGACTTATCTACTTAATGATGTCTTTATTCTTTCAACATTTTGACGCTGGCCAAAAAGACTTAAGGTTCTTTGAACTTTCAAGACGCCATATTTACTTGGCTGATGCAGCGAGTAGGAAGTGGTACGTACTCCGTCATCACTGCACATTTAGCTACATTTCAGTTTTAAAAATACGAGGAAGAGAAGGCTAACTAAAGGAAGAACTGATGATGTAAGTAAAAATGTAACAACGTCTTTTCCTAAAATTTAGCTATTCCATCCAAAAATCATAAAATCATCTGTATTTATAATTTGTCAAATCCTGATAAATTCGGTTGCACAGAAGCGAGTAACGGCATAGACTACAAGATCATACATAATTACATATATAACAATGTTTAATGATATATTTTTTAAATACAATTTTATTTCGTTTGCATATTTATTAATCTTCTATAATCTATCGTTCTTTGGTATATTTACCTGGCTAAGTCGCTATTATTATTTATCCATTTAAAGCTATTTACATAAATAAATACCGTTTTAGGGCTTATCTTCCAGAGATGAAGCATACTTGCCTCTTACTACCCAAATTTTCTGCTCCTTTTATCCCAGACATTACATTCAGTCTTCCTAATTTTCGAGGACTACAGATGAAAAATTGGATCTAATTTTAGGACAGTAAGTTAATTCTGAATTTATTTCTCTTTAAAGGATCTTAAATCTTACGTCGTTATTCCCCTGCAAACGAGCCCAACAATTCCCTACATTGTTGGCAGTCGTTTGTTCAAACGGCCCCAACAAGGCCCAACTGTGTTGGGTAATACGCTTGTTTGTGTGAAATTACCATGGATATAATGTATATATTTCACATGTGTAACTCCCACTTTGCTGGGCATGATGCTCAAAATCCTGTCCCAACGAACATAACGTTATTGGGCTACGCTTCGATGACCGCGAAACAAAATAAATGTCGGGATTTGTTGGCTCAAAAGTTTGACGCGTTTCAAACTTCACCCAACAACATCCAACAAGTCCCAACAACACGAAACATGGTGTTCAAGAGCTCTCAACATGTTGGGCCCAACAGCGAGCCTTTATCCTTCGAAAGAAGTATCATTAGGGAAAATGTGAAGAAAGGAAAGAAAGAGAGCTCTTCTATTTCTCTTATTTTCCCTTGATCTCATCCAAAGTCCCAAGACGAAGGAGGCTACTAGTCACAAAGGCCAGTTTAGTTATAGTCGCAATCGTTTCAACAAAGAATGGAAAATTTTATCCCTTTAATGTGTTCTTTTTCATTTTGCAATCCACTATTATTTCTTTTCAGAAAGCTCAGCTCGAATTTAACAGAAAATAAATCTGACTTTAAAAAAATGAAGCTCTTAAATAGACGCAGTAAACCAAACACTAAATTCTTCATTTTTGACTATACTTTTTTTACTTTCTTAAAGCACATTACTTCAATCAACTTAGTCCGGCAAAAGACCAAATCCACTTGGCGTAATGTTTTCCCATTTCAAATCCCTTGAGAATACGATTCCTTTTTTTGAGGCTCTTCCATATTAACGTATCTTCTCAAGTGCTGCTGGGAAACAAAGAAATGATACAAGGGAATGACACGTGGTCTGAAATGGGAAAACAAATACGCCCAAGTGGATTTCGCCCCATTATAATTTTCGAATAATCACCGAATTATGACCGAATGAACACACCGAGGATTAGTACGTATTGCACTGAAATATTTTGAAAATTGGTGCAAAAATCAGGTGCTGCAAAATCACATTATCTGGGGAATCTGGGTTTTTTCAGTCCTCTGTATTCCAAGAAGGAAGGGGCCTTATATCAGATTCTTTTTTGAGAAATTTACCACGTGACACTGCCGCGCTAAGGTGCTTTCCATTTAAACCAATCCATCCTGTTGGAATAATTCGCTTGCGTGTCTTTCAACCAAAAAAGAGCGGGAAAAGTTGATTACGTCGATCGGAAGACCGAGTTTTCCAGAACTTTCCGATCGGAACACATACCATTTGTTTTTCCAACCGGGATTTCCGGTTTTTCCAGGTAAATGGAATGCACTGATCAACGGTGCTCGACTGTTGTTTGTAATTCTCCGAGCTTGCTCAGTACTGTAACCGGACCGAATGCTCGCCGAACAAAGACCGAATAATCATTGCAACCACTTTTTGAATATATTTACTACTATTATTATACGATCTTTTCAATCTGCTTGGCTCGTCTTTTCGTCTGAATGATGTCCATTACTTGCAAAGCTTTCATGCTAACGGATGGACTGCTTCGAGGTTCAACATTCCTGCTTTCATCCTCTGTAGCTTGAGTCTTATGACCTTCAATCAAAATCATCATCTCGTGGTCGTTGCTATCGGGCATTCCCGTTTCTCCAGTCATTTTTCTTTCATACGGGGCTTTCAAACCCGCGAAACAATTCTTTAGAGTTTCCATGATCTCGTCAAAGAGAACATCGTCGATCTCATCTGTCATTCCCTCGTTCGCAAACCCAGGATCTCTCGCTAAATCACGAAGAGCCTCCCGCACGTCGTTTTCAGTAATTGTAGGTAAGATTCCTTGCTTGTCTCTGAGTGGTTGCTTGTCTTCTGGGACTGATATTTCCATGGAAACGGAGCCGTCGTTCTTCACAACAGAATTCTATGACACAAATGGAAAAATACAACAATAATTTAAAAGAACTCAGCTAGCTAATGCATTGAGAAGCAACCAGCCAATCAGCGCGAAGTGAACATGCACAACTTATTAGCGTCACCCCGAGGGGAAAAAATGGTAAACATATGCAAGCCTGACCAGGGTAGGGTGATCTGTATGTTTTTCTATCCCGGAGAAAAGTACTTAATTTATGGAAAAAGTCTTTAATAATTTTATAAGCTCCATGAAAAACTATTGAACTAAGATATTTGATGGCTTAGAGATAGTTCTCTAAAAACCTGAAAGCTCCAAAACAATTTTTAAATTTAATTAAAATAACAACCGCAAGGTACCCCTCCCTACCACAATCTTTTGCAGTGATGATTCCATGGGCTTACTATCTGTATTTCGTTCCTTCGAAGAAGAAGCGAACTTCCAGCCCACGGTATCTTGATATTTTCCACTTCAAATCCTTATTACAAGTTTTCGCTTCTCCTAGAAACGCAGTTGAAGCAATTTGAGCAGTTCCTTTGGGTTGTTTATAAGGAAGTGAAATGGCGGGACTTCGAATATTCAGGCTTGTTTGCTTAGCGTTCGCCGTTGTTTATTGTGCTAACAAGACACTTCAAAAATATCCTGTCTGTTTCGAAGATATAGCAAGCAAATGTCGGAGTTTTTTATGAATAAGGCCAAGCGATAGTATCGAAGGGAATAATTATTGTGCATTGGTTTATTTGCCTTCCACCAAGTACTAAAACTTGAATAATTATCAGGCAAGGTCGAGAATGAATTTCTACTCTTTGTCCCGTGATATACTATAAAGCACTTTAGGGAGAAAGTAAAACATATATAGACGTTTCATTTATACTAGCTAGACCATTTTAATTTTTTTTTTCATGCCGAATTTATTTCGTCAAGAAAATACAAGCTTTGGGATTTCACTGCAGTCAGTTTATATTTCTGCGCAACGCCGCATTGCAGATATGCACTGGCTCAATGCTAACAAGTTTAGAGATTTGTCATGTAGGCCTGGTTACAAAAAAAAATTAGCTAGAGGGGGAATTGACATAGGATCTTGCTCCTTGGGTTGGGCATAGACTATATTACTAGTCTGCATCAGCAGTGCATTCTAGGACTGTTATCTGAGTTAAATATCAGCGAACAAAAGAACCACAAACCATGACACCTTTTGTTTGTTGTTATTTAACTGAGATAACAGTCCCAGAATGCACTGCTGATGGAGACTAGTAATATAGTCTATTGACAAGTATATTCTCCCCCAGAGGAGGGGAATTTGACACTTGACAGAACCAGAGAGCCTGGAAGGGAGGGGAAATGTGACATTTAGTAGAGTCCCAGGGGTAGGGAAATTGACTCTGCCATCTCCATGCAAAAATGTCAACTCCCCCTGGATCTGTCCCCTCCCTCCGGGGCTAAACATTGATTGGTGCATAAAGACTGATAAAGAACTCAGTCCCTGGAACATGGCTATTACTTTTTGAAATATAAATTTTTACTGAATGTCAGTTTGCATACTGTCGGCTTCTAGGACATGGAATTCTGACTTTTATCCAATTTAAGTTTTAGTTTTGTGTATATAGTAACTTTGGGTTAATTGCTGAGCAAATAGCTTTGAGAAAAGCTAAGAAAAACCATATGATCAAAGTGACTGTCATTTTAAAATTCGCCATGCCCTCGCTTCTTTCAAAATGGCGGAACTAATCGTCAACTGATCTGTCGCGTGTGACTGAGGTATAGATCGAAATGTTTGTAATTACGTATAGGGTTCTCACTTTAAAAAATTAAAAGCCAAGCAGATGCGTGTCAAGAAGCAATTAAGTAAATCACGACCCGCAGACAAGTTCAAGGGGATTTGACAACTACTATTTCCATTCGTCTTAGGAAGATGAACGGCCTTTAACTCCGTGTAAGAACCTGTGAATGACGTCACAATAGCCAAAACAACGCTCGTCACGCTCTTATTGGACACTTAGCCTAGAACGTCAATAGTCAGACAATAGTGGTTCTTACACCGATGTAAACCTGATGAACGACAGAAAATTTGATTTGGTCAACCAGGACGCAACAAAACTTACCAACCTAAAAGGACCTTTTATTTTTTCAATCTACGTCTAGTTGATACACGTTCCGAATTCATATCCAAGCAAAATCCTCGTAGATTTTTAATTTTCAATATTAAAAAATATTTCTTACAGCTGATATACTTATTCTTTTACGATTCATTATATTCAACCTGTCATGAGTTTATAATTTAGGCGGATGTGGAAAAATCTAAATGTAAATAAATAAATGGATTTTCATGTACATGAAGACGGATTCCACTTTCCTTGATTTAGTGTTTTGAAAAATCATAAGTAGCTTGGCATTTACAGTCGCACAACCATAGAAAACCATAAAATCTCGATCAGAATCAACACATAAGACCTAGCTACATACAGCTATTCCTAAAACATTTGACGGGGTGAACGGCAAATGGCGATCGGTGATTGGCGATTGCACGACCGAAAGGAACTGTGGAGCAATAAGAATTTCTTCATATTCATTTCTGAAATACCTAACGAATGCCTGCTGAAGATCGTAGCTGAATGGTGCAGGCATTGTTTAGGTATTTGAAAAATTAATGATCATGAAGAAATTCATAAAAAGGCTGTAATAAACATTACGTAGCTTGCCTGCACATTAAACTGAAACGTAAGCATAGGTCTTGCGTATCCAGAACTGAAGACATTCTAAAATACTCACTTCTTCCCTGTCTTTAATTTCTCCATTATTTTTCTCATCGGGGATGGTTTTATTTTTATCTTCACTATCCACATGAACCAGTACGTCTGTTGATTGGATGGCTGCAGGTTCCATTTTAGGTGCAGCGATTCCTTGGAAAGAAGCTCGCTCTTCTCTGGGTTTCAAGGCTGGTGGGTTGGAATTCTGTATCTAGGCAAAAAGTTAACTATCTTAGTTCTGCTTTCTCGCTCATCATGTGTGATGGTAGATATAGCTTTTAGTTGTAAACTTGAAGATTAATAAAGACCATTATTATTATTATTATTATTATTATGTTGTTGTTGTTGTTGCTGTTTAAGGAGCAAGGATAGCTCAGTTGGTTAGTGCGCTGCCTTCTATGCAAGAGGTCCGAGTTCGCTTCCCAGTGATTCGACTTTCCATTCCGTGTAGCTGTAGACCTTTTTACTAATAGGGCGGCCATCTTGAATATATTGATTTTTCATTGTTTAAATCTCATTATTATGGGATGTCCAAGGGGCAAAGCCTTTGTTTGCCCCCTGGACATCATTAAACAAAGGCTTTGCCCCCTGGACATCCCATAATAATGAGATTTAAACAATGAAAAATTAATATATTCAAGATGGCCGCTGTAATAGTAAAAAGGTCTATTAGCTTTAAGGACGTTCATGGGCATTGTTTCTGCGCATCTTTTCTGTGTGCGCGCTCGAGCTCTTTTAACTGAGCGAGGAACGCCTGGATGATTTTGTTTATATAACAAACGCGATCAAATTCAAAATGGCGGCCACATTTTCAAAGTTTAAAGCTTCATATCTGCAAAACGAAGTCGGTGACCCCCATTTTTTATTTACTTGTTTTATTTCTTATATGTTTTTTCTTTCATCATGCAAAATTTAAAAAAATCTGTCTAGAGGATCTTTTGCCCATGAACGTCCTTAAATACCCGTAAAACGGAGCACTGATGGTGAGAGAGGGGTGAAGGATACACCTTCCAACGCTTTATACATGAGCCCCTGGCTCGGGAGAATTGGGTAATCACTCCCTGTGTTATCGAAGTAAAATGAGCTATTTTTACCTTTTTTTTACCTTTTCAGTGTTGTTGTTGTTGTTCAGTTGTTTTTATTGTTATTGTGGTGGTGATGATGATGGTGATGATGATGATGATGATGAGGAGGAGGATGATATTCCTCGTGTATATATGCTTGTGTGTAGATCTTTATTGACATAGATGCTCCATTCTCACCTGTGTTTGATCTGTTGGTGAGTTGCTGTCAGTATTCTTTATGCTGGCCGAGTAAGCAAATCGTACTTTGATACTCTCTTTTCGCTTTTTCCTGACACACGGACAACAGCAACAGAAAATTCTGAGAAACGTATCGCGGTACTGCTTGCGGGTCAATAAGTAAACGAATGGGTCCAGCACGAGGTTGAGTAGAAGTAAGCGCGAGACTTGGAGGTCAGCGGACTTGTTCTTCCATACGCCAGACACGTTACATATGATTCGAATCTACAGATAATAAAAGTGTTGATGAGCGAGGTTTTAGGTATCACGTGATACTTCTAGTATATTTTCGGTGGACAATGTTAATGACATTGACTGTACATAGTCTATTAGCGGAACCATAGTGCTCTCTTGGTGAAAAGTATGTGGTTTTTGGTGGCCTAACTGCACATACAGCTCAAAAATACTTTTCTCAGAGTCGTACGTGTTGCTGGAATGGCAGATTTCCAAAGTCAAAACCAGGTAAGCAAACCAACATGTTTTAAAAAAAGAAAAAAAAAAATGCATTGAGTTTACACGCTATCGAGTACTGGCTAGCTGCAGGTTGTTTTAGCCAATCACTGGCGAGATCAGGAGTAAAATGCATGATAATTTGGAATAGCACCAATTTTTGAAATCTCTCTATTTTATCAAGATTACAGTTTATTCACGCCAGCTTTTTTTAGGAGCCTCGATACAAAATTTTAACTGAATTTGCTCTTAAATTGAATTTGCTCTTCGCTCTTTCCCGAAAATTTGATTAAAGATAGCAGATGCCAAAATCAGGCGAACATACGCCATGCATCTACGCTAATTATTTAACAACTAAACATCCAAATTTGTTTGATGTTGATATTTTTTCGTTTTTGTTTTTCACTGCAGGACATTTTTTTAATTCCCTTGCAAATTACGTTTGTGTTGCAATAAAATTTTTTGGGGGAACTAATTAGCGAACTATTATATTAATCTTTTCATGAAGCTGAGATTGGCTCAGTGGATTGGTGTTAATTATTTCATTATCATAAGAAATTAATGTGACGAAAGAGAAAGAAAAGAATAGAATAATAAGCTTTATAGAAAATTAGCTTTGGGAGGTAAAACAAGTCGGAATTGCGGGATTTTATGACTTTAAACAGTGAGATAAATCATTTTGATTCCCATTTTTAATGCTGTATATTAAAAAGCTATTTTAAGAGAAAAAACATTTAGGGGTTGCCTTGACTCAAAATAACGTAAGCGGAAGTTCGAAATGTCATGGCAAAAACACCCTGGAGCGGCTTCGCTTTATAAGCGCCTTCGTAGTTCTTATTGAAAAAATGTTTACTCATGATTATTGAGTGTGTTTCATAATGTTTCACAATGCATTTATACAATCTTACAAAACTATAATTTCATGTTGTAAAAAACATGCTAACCAGAATAAAGGGATATCCGGATATTTTCGGAATCCGCAGCGTTTTAGTTGACAAAGCATGCGCATATCCCTGAAACTTGATACCGTGAAGACAGCGTATTCAAAAATATACGGATTCGACCGTCTACACGATGCCGTATTCACAGCGTATTCAAAACAATCTACTCTGGAGAGCGTATTCAAAAAGTTGCCGATTGATCGACCGTATTCACCGGATACGTGTGAACTGGGTCAAAGATTTCATTTAAGAACTATTTTACTGATACGCATCTTTCTTACAGCTCCAGAAGACCGCCGGAATAACAGCAATAAGCAAGGAATTAATTTAAAATATTTAAATGACATTCAAAGACGTTTATGTATATATGTATATGATTTATTAAAGTTAATGATTTTCTCTATCGTCAACTCAGCCTACGTAGTTAGATTATCAGTATACACCTAATTACAAGAATGATGTCATATAAAAATAAAAAATGAAAAATGGAGTCAAGGAAAAGTCAGAATACAATGTTATATTCATTCAGAAAACCTTCCATTCCAAAAATGGTTTTTGTTCCAAACTTCCCTCATGTGATATTAGACCGATATCACACGGAAAAACATCTTATAGTTGTTAAATGTAAAATATTTGAGATGCATAAATATATATATCTGAGCCAAATATCAGCTGTTATCGTTTCTTGAATAGTGTTTGATATATATTTTTGTATATTGAAAGCTGCAGAATTTTTCATTTGGTGTATTTATATTATTCTTCGGTCGAATAATTTTTAAAAATCCTTGAATCATGGAAAAGCTTTGCATAGACTTGATATGCCAAACATTAATCAAGCCATATTGCTTTCCCGGCACCGTTTTATCAATTATTCGTTTACATTATTTGAATATCCCCCTCCCCCACCCCTCTAAGTGGTCAAAATGTTTGCAAGTTGGGCAGTATACTAGTCACAAAACACATCCTAACTAGGCTGTTTCCTAGCTATTTCCTTCAAGCATGTCGTGGTACAGGTACGTGTCAGAGCGCATTCCCTCCACTTAAAGCTTCATCGAAAGAGATAGCACTGATGTTAACCCGACGCTCCGTATCGCTTCAAACAAATCATTTTGGGCTTCTTCTAGGTTTTATTCAGAATTCAGTTATTTTCATCTATAGATTTCTATGTATACTGAACACTAGCTAGTGAAATGTTCATACGTATTAAAGAAACTATCATTTTAATTAATTGTATGACCGTTTGGCGACCCGAAAGTTCGCTTCAGTTCGTCGAGTTTCCCTTACTTTCATCTGAATTCTAATTATTATCTTTAATTTGCGTTTGTTTTCCTCGAAAAGAACATTACACGGAAAAACAAAACATAACAAAACAAAGCAACGCAAGCTAAAACAAATATAAATTGAAAAAGCTTCCCACAATAATTATCTTGAGGTCAAGAACGAACCAATACAAATTTAGTAATTTAGTGTGGGGAAAGAGAAAAAAAAAAAAAAGAAGGAAGAAAAAACGAAAAAAGGAAAAGAAAAAGAGGAAAAAAGCCGCTTAAAATCACGTAATATTTGATAAATGAATAAGAGATGACAAGTAACGAAAAATGTGATCGATATATGCTATACGCTTGCGGGCTAATTTCTTTCAAAGTTCCGGTAGAATAGAAGGATCGTTTAATATAAGTGAAACAGATATAGCTGTAATCACAATCATGACATTCTCTAGTGATACTAAGCAAATGTAATATTGGTTCTTAAAGGTTTTCCCTTAACCTTGACAGGTTTCATCTTGTCCTACCCTTTGTCTTTCCGTATGTCGAAATCATTGACATGTGGACCATTTCGAGAGGAAAATTGGGGTTATTTCAATATCATATTATTTTATATTATTCGGTTTTGAAGGGATATTTCCACTGATAAGAATTCAAATAAAACCTATTTGCGAAGGAGATATATTGCATAGCATGCATGTGTGTGCGTTAAAAATGTAATACGTTTCACAAACACACTTGCCACCTGAATATAAACGAAGTTAAAAGAAAAAAGAGATTAGTGGAGATTCGTGAGAAACACTATTTAGGAATCAAACCGGAAAGAAAAAAAAAAGAAAAAAGAAAAGAAAGAAAAGAAAAGAAAAGAAAAGAAAGAAAGAAAGAAAGAAAGAAAGAGAGGGAGAGAGAAAATTAATAATAATATGAATGACAACCACCTCAAATCTGTATCTAATCAGTGTATACTCTGTTGAATACGATAAGTTATATCAATGCATATTATTATAGCTATAATGCGTTCGCCTTGACTGAAATAAAAGGTCCATGCATAAGAATGGATGTTATATGCTGTTTCATATTTTTTTCACTGATTCTTTTACTTACCATGAACGGTGTCCAGCAGACGAGGAACAAAACTGAGATAATAACCATCATACGTTGGTACTGTTGCTGGATCTTTTCCGAGGCAGTTTTCTTCGTTTCATTCACCTTTTGAAATTTACTGCGAAGCCCTTTCAGATTTCGAGCAGATTTTTTTCGCTTTAGTATTACAAATAAGACGTGCATGTTGGTGAAGATCACTAGAAAAATCAACAAAAATCCAAGAGTGGCAAAAAAATAGGCATAGGCTGCGTCAGTTCGTGTCTTGGCAAACCAGTTTAGCGTACAGTACGTTTGAGTGAGATTAATCTCAAAACCACCAAATCCAAAGACGGGCATGATTGATATTACGGCACAGAATATGATAATGAATACAAGGGCTTTCTTGGCGAATCTGAAGCTTATTCGCTGTCGATGGAAAAATGGAGCCCTGACAGCCAAATATCGATCCAGTGCCATGGATGTTGCTATTAACCCCGATGTAAGCGAGGTAAACACGGTGAAAAATCCTTGGAAATTGCACAGAGAATGGCTACCGGTCCATTTACCATAGGCATAACAGATCCAAGTAGGTGTACAGATTAGAATAAGCCCAAAGAGATCACAGCAACTCAAGCCAAAAATCAACACATTACAGACTATCTTCTGGTGTCTTAGAAGTCTGAATGTCAGAACAAGTGCAAAAAGATTAGCTATGATTCCTGGTGTCGCAATCAAACCTAAGATTACCCCTTGAAATGGCTGAATAACACTCGTTGCATTTCTGCCATCCATTGCTATTGTTCTTGAGCGTAAGGATAGGAAGAATTCTCACAGATATTTTGGTTATATATATTGTAAGCTTTCAGCTCAATGCTGAATGAAGAATAGCGAATAATCCTTGAATGGCGCACGCTTGGCTGATGGAGTTCCTTTAAAAGTGGTAGGCCATAGCGCATTAAAGTCTTGTGTGACGGCTGGCTTTTTTGCTGAGACACATTGATTGACCTCCCACCATCACGTAATTTGGTTTTTAATTCGTAATTAAATATTCTTCATATGCTATTTCTAGCATCGTTTTATTAAAAGGTCAGTCGAGTGCCTTTCATGAGCCTAAGTAGACTAGAACAACAGCTCAGCAGGTAAAAATTCAACACAAAAAAGGCATGTAAAGCGGAAGACGGGGAAAAAACCCGAAACAAAATAGCAATAAAGTGAGACTAAGAAGGCGAGAAAAACACAATTAAAAAAAAGAAATTCTCTGACAATTTTTTGGAGGAAAAGTAATTGAGAAACAGCGGAAGAAGTAGGTAAATATTAGTAAGCTCATAAATGTATTTGTAACGCAATATTTATACAATGGCCTTTCGTTGAATCAACATTGATTGCGCCATGCTATCCTTTCTTCCTTTAAACTTCGACTATGAATGTTAGGTAGGTGTGCTGTATATAGGATTTTAAATTGAGAGCTAAGTTTAGGATTAAGACACACAACGAAAGATTGCCAATGACGACAGACGACGGAAATGTAGCGTTTCCTCTCTGCACTGATGTTGGAGTGATGTACTTCAGTTGATTTTGAAAGCTGAGGGTCACGTCACAAAGAAGGTAATTCACCTGCGAAAGTCAGCAACAACCGAGACAAAGGACGTAACAAGGAAAGAACAAGGAAAGAACAAAGGAAAGAAAAAAAGGAAAAGCAACAGAAGGAAAAGAAAACGTGAACGCGTCCAGAGTGGGTTATATAAACACTTGATAAAATTAAACTCACCACAAAATATCTTCGAGTCATTAAATTGTCTTGATCAATTTGGAGGTAGTTTTGTTTTTATTAAGAAAAGGTAGAATTGGCCAGAAAAGATTATTTTTCTATTCTCCCTGCTTGCTAAACTATAAAACGAAACAGCCACAATTAACACTTCTGGCTGCTAATTGTTCTCTGTGTACCTCTAGATTTATTGAGAAAACTTCTATCAAAGGTTATTAATTGTTCGCACAAGTCATAGCCTGTTTTAAGTGATATCGGGGTTGTCCATTTAAAAATCAACATATGAGCTGAGAGTTGCACGCTTAAAACAGTTAATTTAGTAGTACTGTGGGGGGTTGATAGTGACTCCCACTAATAGTGCGAAATCGCTAGAACGAATAGGTACTTCAATAAAGATATTCTATTTTCTATACTGTGGAATATCAGCTCTGCTGTATCACCAAGAATAAGTAGCGGTTTAGAACTGGGTTAGAAAAGGAAAGGAAAGCTGTCAAACTGGTCTTTTTTTTTTTTTTGTATTCATATAGCAACGCATGAGTCTGTGTTTTTCGGAAGCGCTCCTTTTCAAACGCCTCATGGCGGCCATATCAAAGAAAAATTGGATGATCCGATGAAACTCAGAGAGAGAGATATTTTTCGATCGATCATTCATCTTGTTCAATATTTATCATGTACAATGGTTTTTTTGAGAGAGAGGGAACGTTATCTTTGTTTATTTGGTTGTCAACGAATTCTTTGGATTAAGCCAAGCTGTTACCACGGTGCTACGCTGTTACCTGTCCGAACGTACTTTTTCAAAGACGCACAAAGCGACACCGAGATAAAACCCAATTTGCTTGACGTCTCTGGGCGATTGGGTCCAACATCTAGATCGCAACCAAACACCCAACTCAATGCCCTATTTCATGATGACGTCACGGCTTCTTTATGAGGGAGACAAAACAACACAAAGAAAATCACTATAGTTATTAAATGCGTTTTGTAGACCGTAGAAAAGCGGTAACAGCAACCAGTAAATATTGTGTATCAAACATCAGTAAATTTTATATTTGGAAACCAGACAATTTGAGTAAGCTTTTCTTAGCAGAGCGAATTTTGTTCAAATTTAATCTATTGTGGACGATTCTGTCCCCTTCCAACGACCATCATTATTCTTAGCGTTGAAGTAAATAGGTTGTTTTTATGTGACCCTTAATGAAATAGGGCAATTCTTTTTTTCGATTAATTTTTGCGTGCGCTTGTGCTTCTAAGAGAGTTCGACTTGGAGCAAGTCTACGGGAAATTGTATTGACTGCCAAAGGCAAGCTAGAGACGAAACAAAATTGTTTGAGCTAGTACATACGTTAGCGTAGACGTGACACCGCGAAATTTTCACCTTTGATCGATCCGGCGCTGCTATCAAAATGGCTTGAGCTGATCCAAGACTTAGAAATGCTCTTATATTACTTTCCTGGATAATTCACTCTCGACCCCAGAGCCCTGTTGTTCTTGCTGCGCATGCTCGTGACGAACTGGCACTTCGTCAAGAATGACAGAGGTCTGGGGTCGAGAGTGTGGATAATTTGATCGGTTCACAAATAGTGATGCCATATATGGTAACAGCAGCTGAAAGTGGGGACCGCAGTTACTAGACAAATGAGTTCTAAATAGACAGTACAAGTACAATGGTTGACCGCAGCAGGTGACCTCAATGAAGTGTACAGTAATTTGTTACTATCACTAGGGAATATTACACCCTATTTGTTCAATTAGTACGCAGCTTTTGTTTACTTTTTAGTGTTTGTTTGTTTGTTTGATTCTATACATAAAGGATAAGCTTCTTAAGTCAAACCTTCCTTTAATGGCAATAATGCTATGCCCCTAATGAAGTGTCCCTGATGCCGACGACCATATATTTTGAAAATCCAGTCTTCATCAAGTTTGTGATACGACAGTTTAATGTTGCTGGTAATGAATGACCCTTTTTTGAAGTATAATGGTTTATGAAGATCTTGATATGTAAATTATATGACGTCATCTGGGTGTTTTTCTAGAGAGTAATCTCTAATCTACAGATGGCGATGTTTGAAAAAAAATTCAACAAAATCCTACAAAGTCATTTGGCCAACTGAGGATAATGCTTTAAACATGAAATATCATCTGTAATTTAATGAAGTCCGTTTTTGTATTTGTAATTAACACCCCATTGATGTCATCCCATTTGCATTTCTAGATCTTTAATCCTTTATTACTCGGAAATATGTGGGTGCACAACCAATAAAAATGAACAATATTATCAGAAACGTTTTGGAGAATGGATTTTCAAAAGTGTGGTCGAAGACGTTAGGAGCAAATTGAGACGTAATGGTGACAATGATAGTGATGATGATGATGATGATGATGATGATGGTGGTGGTAATGATGATGGTGATGATGATGATGGTGGTGGTAATGATGATGATGATGATGGTGATGATGATGATGATGGTAATGGTGATGATGATGATGATGATGATGATGATGATGATGATGATGATGATGATGATGATGATGATGATGATGGTAATAATGATGTTGGTGATGATAATGACGATAATATTTACTTTAGGCAAGTAGTCTTGTGCAATTCCGGCAAACGCTACAATACACGAAATAAATAGTTGTTTCAAGTCGAGGTTGAACGTGACCGAACCTATACTGGGATCCAGTTTAATTTTGTGATCATTACTAAAGCCTATCGCTATAGGATCAATGGAATCTAAAAATAATTCATGGAGATTTTTAGTTTGTTCTCTAAGTTGTGCCACCCGATTAGCTCAGTTGGTAGAGCATCGGTCTGTTGTGCGGGAGGTCGTGGGTTCAAGCCCCGGCCGGACCAACACTCAGGG
>JAAAQI020093668.1:819-16512 GCA_011800005.2 Stichodactyla mertensii | reverse complement strand
GCCAAATTTTTGTGAAACATTACAATTTAAAACATTATGCTAATGATCTGCCACCAGTTATGAAAGAGGTCAATAAACTTCTAGTCAATATATATACTTCACTGTATTGTGTTGTGCACTAGCCTGCCTATTCACTTACGTTTTTGCTTCCAGTAAAAGAGCATTGTTGGGTTTTCTGGATGGCTTTGGTTTTCCTACATTAGTGGCAGCTTCAGTGCCATACATAAATCCAATGGGATTTTCTTTATTTTTCAGCTTCTGTCTGTCTTGGGACTGTCGTAAAAGCTCATCTGTGCCATAAATCATTTTGTTTTGAATTGAACCTCCTGGTACCTATTCATGAACAAAACAAAAATTTTTTTCTTCATCTGTTATCAACAGTAACATTCTGTTTTTAATTGACAGCCCTTCAATAAAATTTGCATAGATAAAGAGAATTCATTGTTGTTTGAGTGGAAGGATGTCTAAGAGTGAGTTGCCAAAAATATCTTACATATTAATTGGTATCACATCATTGTAGCCAATTTGCCAATTTCTCCATGCATAACAAAGGGTTAATGAAAATATTTAAGTATGAGGTATTTATTTTTCTATACTCACAACTCCTGCAACAAAATGTTGCCTTTTGCAATGATTCTCATTTCCTAGCGATCCATAGGGAGCATTATTTGTTGGGACCACACTTGTCTCGTAGCCTTTGTCATGATAATTGTTAAGGTGGTAAGTTCTTGTGTAGCTTGATGACTCAGATTCCCTCTGTTGCTGACTCAGGGGGTCCGACTTTTGTGGGTCTTTTGGCAGTGCTGTAAATAAAAAATATTTTATTAATATACAACATCATGAAGCAGGGGGGGCAATTTAAGTGCAGTGGAGTGCTGATAATGGTGTACAGCTGGAAAACAGCAAAGGTGCTTATTGAACAGTGCATGGTGACATTAATTTATAAGGCTCAAACAAATTTTAACTAGCATTTAAAGCACATCGTTTATTCATTGATTATTGATGTTAGACCTGATGCTATTTCCCCTTTAATCTAGCAAATAATATAAACATCTATTATGTAACACTATTATGAAATACACTCCATATCAGTTACCCAATAAGCATCACTGCAGTTATGGTTTGAAGTAATAGCTGTTATATTAATATATTTTAACGCATTATTAAATTCTAAACTCTAAAAATATCCAAATGTTGTACCTCAAAAATTCATTCTACTTATTCAACTGATTTGCAAGCCAATAATATACACGAGCACTAATAATTGGGTTAAAAGAATATATAATTCTTAAATTAATTAATTGCCTAATGTTCAATGTACAAAGAATGTATAATTCTTAAATCAATTGGCTAACCTTCAATTATTTCTTCATTTTAAAATAACCTGATTAACTTCACACAATCATTTTTTTCCTTTCAATCTGAGCACATTAAACATGACAAGGTGGTGCAGTGAAATCATACATAGTGCAGAACAATGTGCTGGTTCTTAATTAGGAGGATGATGGGTTCATAATTGAATACTTTTAAATACTGCCTATCCCTCCCTCCACTTAAAAACCAAGAAAGCCTTCTAATCTTACTTAGTCTACACATAGCCAGCCCTGGGAGAGGAGGGGTATTCCCCACCTTTGCATTCCAGGGCTATATACATGTATATACATGTCTACTCAAGTTAATTTGACCCCAGTTTTAATTTGGGATAAATATTTTGCTCTCTACCCTTACTATCTTTTGGAAAATTTGATATCTGTCAACTTTTAGTAAGAAGCACATTCCAGGCCTGACATTCAATTCAATTGAAACATCAAATTTCAAGGTCACTTTCTTGCAAAAATATGCTCATTTCCTGCCTTAGTATGAATATATTTCCTTATAGTCCTGAGATAACAGTGAAATATTCTGAATTAGATTACTGCGATTTTCATAATTACATGGACAACAAAGTTCATATATCAACATGCAAAACGGTGTTTTTGCTGCTGTCAGTCAAGAATTTAAAAGGCACCGACTGATTATCATTGATTGACAGCAGCAAAAACACCATTTTTGACATTGATATTTGAACTTCATTGTCCATGTAATTATTAAAATCGCAGTAAAAGTAAAACTTTAAAGTGATAGCACTGACATCATCCTTCACACAAAAAGGCTCAAGCTGAAAATTTAAGCAGGGCAATCACCCCCTTGCCCCCTCACTACACCACTGTTGCCATTTTTTTTTAGTCCACATCGCATGTTGCCATGACCCCTTTATGGGCCCCTTACTAAGCTAAGCGAAGCTAAGCTACAATCATGTGCAAAATAGTTGAGACACTGGCCTCCAAAATGGATACAGTGTGGTTTAATACCCACAATGTAGGGTGTGAAACACAAATATAACACAACCCCCCCCCCTCCCCCAACACAATGTTGCTTGAGAAGGACATAACACCTTGCAGGAACCTTCCTGGGCCACCCAACATTGAGTGAGAGGAGGGGGAGTCCCAAACAGGAGTGGTCAGTTACAACCAGAATAGGGGTAGTGTCTCAACATGTTTTGCACATGACCATACCTACAATGTCTTGGATCAATTATGAACCCTCTCCTAACATAAAATACATGAAAAGTGAAACCATTTACTAATTCAAGCCCAATCAAGTCTTACCATTCCTATGGTCATAAGGGCGGATGCCACTGCCATAGAGCAAACATGTCCCATGGGAACCCCCTGGTATTTGACCTTTAACAAACCACTGACATTTGCCATGGTGATAGGAAGTTCCATTGATTGCCGATGTTGACTCCTTCATATTTCTACCAATAATCTAGATATACGTGCACCTATGATTTTAGTCTGGTTTTAAATTAACAAAATATAGAAATCAATATTGTGTGATTCCAGAAAACAGAAGCATCTGTTATTATTTAATTGATCCTCTGAGCTTGGGTCTAAATTAGCGTTTTGGTTTGACATCTGTAATAACAATGGAGGTTGAAATTTCCAAGGATTGGGGATCTAGGGTCACAGTACTGGTGCCGATTTAAAGTCAAAGTCAAGTCAAGTCCTTGTTAGGGGGGGTATAGAAGATATTTTCTGGAACTACACATTTTTTAATTAAAATGAGTTAATGTAAAAACTAATCAAAATTACTAGCAAACTTTACAAAAAATAGAACTTATCTTCATGAAATTATATACAAAACTAAAACCCATCAAATTATAGCCAGTGAAAATATAATTTTTTTAATTCTTGAAGACTTTGTGTTCTTCAAAGCACTCAATTTAGTAAGGTTACTTTTTATGTGAACAATAAAAGAAGGAAATTTATGTTTCTTTTCTGTGTCGCACTTAACAAATGGGAAGCCCTTTCAGTGTTGGCACAGCATGGTGTGAGACTGTGAAGGTTTGACAAAAATTCTTTGTTAAAAGAATGAAAACAATCTGTGAATCTTTCGATCTATAATATAATATTTTTCCACTTTTTCTTTCTTCGTTTTTCGTTTCTCTTTGTTGTTTTGTTTTCTTTCGCGATTTATCTTAGCTGTCATGAGTTTTATTTTAACCTTTTAGTTTGACACCTTGGTGATCAAATGTCAAACTAGCCCGAGTCTTTGGTTTATTGAAATTTTCCAGATCACTCACTTGAAGAAAGTTTGTTATGCTACTGTCATGCAGAATAATTGAATGTCGAGTTGAAGATCTAAATCAAATTTAATGTTGACTTAACAACCAAAAACAGAGTAAGATTCACTTCACTTAACCGCAACAATCATGTAAATGTTCAATAGAAGCGAGTAGAATCTGTTACCAAATTTGACTCAATTATTTCGAGTACACCTTTCAATTCGAACATTGATCTTTAGAAATTTAAAACAGAATTTCCTCTGTCAAGAGAAATGTTTAATTAAGTTCTCAAAATAAATCTGAACGCCTTGCGTTTAACTCATTGTTTAGTCAAAAGATACACGTCCTTTCGACTTCAGCCACGTGAACTTTGAAAGGATCAGTTCATTGTAAATATTTCAGAATATTGACTTACAGTTTGCCTTCCAGCCGTAAAAGCAGTCCGGTTCCTCCAGCTTCAGCATTTATATGATTGTTATTTTAGTCTACTGTTTCTTATGTATTAAAGAGGGTGCCGTGTTCCTTCCCCGCGGAGCAGTGCGTACATTAGAGATAAAGTTTATACACGTGACTATAGCAACGGCGCGGTAAAGCATACCCTTGGGAGCCGTGAGTCTGTCTGTAGTTTGCTCAAGAAGAAAGGGTCTTTACGACAGAAATTATGGGATTAAATTTTGTTTTAAAAACAGATATAGATCGAGATTTTATTGGTGGTCGTTAGATATATCTGAACAGCATAGATAAAGTTTTTGTTGATTTACATGGTGAAGCGTTGTTGAGCAAACATGCCTTCACTACCAAACGAAACAGCAAGAGTTATTATTTAGTAAATTTTGTCACTTGGCAACATACCGTTTTCATTTGATAAAAACTTGAAAACTTTCTGATAGCAATTGTGGACGATGCTATAAGTTAAATGAAAGTATTTTAAGACCTTTTGTGTAGGTGATTTCAAAAAGCGAAGTTTTTCGGAAAATTTCAGAGCCTATTGTTTTCCTTTTTCAAAAATTCTTTTGTACAAGTTAAGTGAAGGCTTTGGGTCAATATTTACATAGCTCTCGTTTCTTATTTGCTCTGATTTAACCACCACTATTTGCTATTTGTTTATGAAAGCGTTGATAATAAGAAGAAAGACAATGGTTTTCAAACCGGGGGAAAAAGCAAGCCGGAAGGAAATTGAAATTCTTTCAACATTTCACTAGTTCTCAAGTTTCAATCTGAGTGCGAAAAAAGGAGTCTTGAAATACTGGCTGGCACTGACCTTGCTTTACACGTTTTGAACCCTTCTCCTGTACATCCCACTGAGAATTGTCAAAGATCGCAAATAATGAAATTTTCATAAATGATTGATTGCGGGAATCTATTAGCAAATTACCCTACATTTGTTTCCATCTCACCCAGCCATGAGTCACATTACATCATTGCTTTATATGATTACACCTGTAGCAACCTTCTAGCTGTCGATGTTTATAATTCCTGGTTACAATCAACACTGAGTTTATAAGTGGGTATGAGGATGATTGTGCGCGATAGCTTCAAAACTGAGCAAACCGTCCTGCAAAGGCACGCCCTTTTTAAACAATTAGTTGCATTTCGTGAATTTCTGTTAAACTTTTTTCTGACTTTTTCTTCATCACACTCAGCAACATAGCGAACAACACGATGAAAATAAACTTTGCCTGAATGCTAAGAAACAAATGTAAGGCGATGTTGCTTCATTTAGTCGATCACATTTGTATCTTAATCTGCACACATATTTACCAGTATTTTTCATTTATCTTATATCTAAATAACCTATCGACGCCGCGATGATGCTTCGTTTTGATGACCAAGTTTGAAGACATATTATTTCTAAGTTTTAAAAATGTTATATACGCGTATCTATTTTGATCTACTGACTTACTGTGATCAGAAGGCCTGTAAAACAGGGCTTTGAAATGTCGTCTGGGTACTTGGCCCCATGCCTCGTAGACTGACAGTGGTCGAAAGTTCCTACTTGACTGAACAATAGGCGTGGTAAGATGAGATCCCTAGAAACACAGCGACTTGACTTAGGAAAAGACTAAAACTATAAACGATTTTTCAGAAGGATCATCTCAGGAACTTCAAAGAATAAAGGGCGCAAATAGAACTGGAACGGATGGATTGTCGACGCGCACTGTTCATGCTTGCGCGCGTTCATCGTTAGAGGGGATTTCGTATACGCACGGTACTGACTTGCAAGCATGTACACCGGTGCGGTTTGCCGTAACACTGATATGGCTTCCCATTGTTTTCATGTCAATCATCTAATCACATATTTCGCGACGTTTCGATGTCTTCGACATCATTCTAGTGAAATCTTATTCTAAAGCCAATCTTGTGAGAATCATCTAATCATAACGCGTTGTTACGGTCACGGTACGTTAAAGTACGGTACAGCTACAGTACGGCTATGAATTCGTCCCATTTCCAACCCAAATCCACTGTCTGCCTTCCCTCTTCGTGTGCCTAATATGTAAGCCTATCATAGGCTTTATAATTGTTCCCAAATTTGTTGAAGGTGAAAATGATGAGAAAGTTCGCATAATTTTATTTTGGAATGGAAACATTGCGGAACAAATCTTTGTGTTTTTTGTATTCTTCATCCACAAGGACTGAGAATCTGAAGCTAGTAGTTGACTTTCTTAATTATAGTTTTGGTGCTTTCTCTCCATGCCCGTCATCAACTAAGTATGGAGAAACTAGTGAACTGTTCATCATTTTGACTACATGCCACTAAAGATCTTTCTTACTGGAGGAAATACAGCTACCATCGGTAGTCGCATATACTGCATGCAATATCGTATTATACGAATAGACATCAAATATAATGGTGAAAGACCTCAGTTACAAACATGAATGAAAACAGTGAGAAACCATTTCAATGTTCCGGCATTTCTGTTCTTTTGATTGCGGGAAATCTATCAAATATGACATCATTAACTTACCCTGATGTTTCCATCAGATGAGGTCTGCCATAAGTTGTTCACAAAGTGATATCCTACAACTGGGGTTGGATAACTCGAGCGAGTGATCATGATAGATTCAGTCACTAGAGACGCATCGACTTCATCCAACCTACATCGCCATGTTGTAGTCAACCATAAGTGTAAACTTCAAGTTTCCTAAGGAACTTTACAGAAATTCGGAAATTTGGCAGACTAAGTGAAGTTTAGAATTCCATAATTGAGTTGTAAGCCATTCTAATGTTGAACATGGAATTGATCTGATTACGTCATCTTTTAAGTGAAATTATGAGATAATTCATCCTATGACGTCATTAGAATGGCTAATGAATCGCGAAACAAAGTGCAAATTAAAGAAATGGAAATCAAACGATGTCGATCCAGTGTTAGAATCCAAGTGAAACAGAAAATAACAAAGTAAAAAGAAGAGAACTTTCTCCTTTTTCAATTATGTCTCAAAACGTTTATTCCACAAACTTAGGCAATCTTTATATAAATCACGACCTCCATCAATTTAAATATATATAAAGCTATAGATTCTCTATATATTGCATAACTTAGAAACAAAGCTAAATTAATTCAAATATTTCATGTAAAATACTTTAAGAAGTATTACTAACAGCCATAAAGATGAGCATCATCTAGTCAAATAATTTTTAGACTAAAACTGTACAATCTGGGGATTAGCTTTAAATTCTTATATTATCTTCTGTGGGTTTGGGCACGTCTTTTATTATTTCAGAACTAATGTACATAAAGTCCTAATGTCCTTTACATGAGACAGACTAGTAATATTGGAAAGGAATGTACATATGGAAACCATAATAATGGAAAATTTTACTCCGAGAAATGCTCAAGACAGGGCTGTAGCTACAGTGAGGCAAGCAAGGCAGTTGCTTTGGTAAAATTTCAGATATTATTATTATTATTAATTTTTCAGACCCCAAACCCCTCCTAGTTGCTTCCACCTTTGACAGTCGATTGCCTCGGTAAACATTTCAGTCTGGCTACGGCCCTGCAGGGTTTCTTTTTTCACCCTCACTACCAGTTTCTATCTTCTAATGATTCGTTTCACCTCCTAAGAATATTTAGGCAACAAGTAATATTAATTTTAATAGGGACCATTCATTATTTATGCCAGGGGGTGGGCTGGCAAAAAAGGGGGGCAGCAAAAATTAATGGCAAGATCACAATGATATACAAAGAAAGAGGGAATGACTGTCTTTAGAGGGGGAGGGGTCATGACGTTTAGGGTTAGGACTGGATGAATCTTGCTGCCCCCCCCCCCAGGATAAATAATAAATGGTCCCTTTAAGAAAGATGTTAAAGCTTTCAAGTCTGGAAAGTATGTCAAGATCTTTCACTGCAAATCTTGTGCAAGAATTACACCATGTACCATCCCGTAGGCTGAATTCTGAATGGGGGAGTTCGTTTTCCAATAGACTTTTTCGGCTAGGGCGTAATGTTTTCCCATTTCAGACCATGTGTCATACTCTTGGAAATAAGAATCGTTTGAGGTACATCCATATTAATGTATCTTCTCAAGCATTACCATTAAACAAAGAAATAAAACCCAGGGGAATGACACATGGTCTGAAATGGGAAAACAAATAAGCCCAAGCCAAAAAGGTCTATAGGATGGACCATTTCTCCATTTCCCGCCAAAATGAGATCTGACAGCAGAGTATCCAATAGACAAGAAACCTGACCAAAATGACAGACTTCAAAGAGGTTACAACTTGACTAAGTCTGTAGTCAGTAAAAGCCTTTTTTCTCAGTTTTGTGTATCTTGGGCCCGGGGGGGTTACTCCCATATATGGACTATATGGGGATGATCCGCTGAACAGGGTATGGTTTTTCGAGCTGCTTGTCATAAACAGGGTATCCGTTTCTGCTTGATTTCCGGATTTGTCTGAGCTAGCTGTCATATTCAGGGTATCAACTTTCTTATCACCCGTGCTGGTCACTAGCTGTTGTCAAAAAAACAATGATACGCAAGCTGGAAAAATAATGAAATGATAAAGCTTGTAAAGGAACTCCATGCAATTAATCCTCTGATTGGTTGAAAGAAACCCACAGAGCCACCGCAATGTTAAGCTCCCAGATTTAACTCATTAACACCGGAAATGACTAACAAATCTTTTCCAAGCTTCAAAATTCACAGTTTAAAAGGTTAATAAAAAAGACTGTCAGTATATTAAAACGATAGGCTTAATTCAAAAAAATATTTAAATTCTTTGTCATAAACAGGGTATAAGAATTTGAGATTTTTTGTCATAAACAGGGTGACCATTTTAGGATGCTAGCAGAACACCCCTCCCCAAATCCTGGCAGAATTACCCCCCCCCCCCCCCCGGGATCTTGGGCCCATTTTCAATTTAACTTCATTTTAATTTTTTAAAGAGTTGAAAAAAGAGGGTCTTTCCAAACCCCCTGAGCCTCCCCCTTCCCCCCACCCCCCCACAGCCTACAGGCTGGATGTATGTCCATTTTCATATTTACACAGCCTGGCATCTAGCCAAAATTTCAGAATTCTAGTTTTGCCTTCTGTTATTTAAAATTTTGATGGCTTCAAGTTTTGATGGCAAATATTCTGATTTACAGAAGCTAAAAAGACCCCAAACAAGTGTCAAATTTGTCTGGGTCACTACAAATGTGAAATTTGATTAATAATCAAAACAAGATTGTTCATTGCTGTAGCTGTTTAACTGCTCAGTAGTTGTGGTTAAATCCAAGTACCCAAGATCAGAAATCTCTTCTTGGTGTTTCTTCTCAATTTGAGAAATAATGTCAATTGGAATAATCTCATAATCATCCAGAATAAAATCAACTTGGTCGTGCTGAGAACCATGCCAGCTTGCACTTAAAGGCTGTAGATGGCCATAATCTTCGTCATCAGTTGTGGTAAGTTCACTACCACTGCAGGGAAGACCATCATCAATACTGCCAGGTATGGTTGGTAAAGTTAATTTTCCTCCAGGAAGAGCCCCAGCATTGAGGGTGTGACTGCGCTGACGTACATCTAAAACAAGTTCAGTAAAAAAACATTTTTAGACTTCACTTTTCCCTGCAACGTTGTTTAAGAGGATGCAAAAGAACAGTTCCCATGAAGCCATTTTTTTATTCAGTTACAACTGTTTTTATTTCTGCTTAGTATCACTAAAATGTATAAACATAAAAGTTGAGGAATGTTAGAAGGACTAACCTTTTCCATCCAGTCTGGTTTCATCTTTATACCCAAATGGTAAGGAATAATAACCATCTCCATACTGAGAAGACCAACCACGCCCTCCAACATTCTGTCTCAAACTTCTGTAATATAATACAGAACTAAATCAATCTACAGGAGTTGACTTTGCTTTTCAAATTTAATTTTCACAAAGGAGTGATTTTGGCCATTTGAATTGACATCACCAATTTTAAATCTTAATACTCCAGTTTCTAGTTCTGTTGCTCAGGATAGCTTTTTGTGTAGAATATTCACGTGTTTGATTTGATGTCCATAGAGTTTAAAGTGATTGCTTAGTTGAAGTTGTGCATCCTTATTTGGTCATCCGTACTTGTGATTATTGACACTGGGATGAGGCTAACCCTGAGTACACGAGTATGTGATCAAGGGTCCACAATAGTATTTTGCAATTACTCAGACTTTGTTACTAACTTTTTTGTTGGTGGATACTCGTTGCTTGGTTGTTTTGTGGAGATTTTCCTTTCACGTCTTTTCAATCCTCTGGTGTGTAACTTTGTAATCAATGATTTTATAGCCCCAGTAGTTCTTGTCTTCATGTAGTGTTCCATCTCTGAGACTGAAAGATTGGTCTGCAGAAATAACTGCAGTGAAGGCTCTTGCAAGTAGGAATGCTCTGCAACAATCCTGTGGAATTTCAAGCCATTAGAAGAAGAGTATGTATTCAAGAAACCTTTCCATGTTAACTTCCTCATCAAAAGAATTCCCATCATTACAGTGTGCTTCTCATAACTATTGACTAGTGGATTTCAAACTTCATGCAGAAGTTCTGAAGTTCAAGTTGCACTTGGAAAGTTCATAACAAATTTTATTGGCAAACTATGAACTTACTTACAGTACCATGCAAGTTCAGTAATAATTATTGCTTAAAATCAAGTTACTGCCATTATCAATATTCTGTGAACTCAGATGGCTTGTTGTGAAATTGGTTTTTGGCTGTCATCAATCAAAATAATCAGTTGTACCTTTTTCCTTTTTGACTGGCAGCAGTGAAAAACCCAATTCCAATGGCAGCTCACAACCCAATTCACAGAATATTTTAGAATTGCAGTTAAAGTTTACATTGACTGAGCTGAGTAATGAGCTGCTCCACAAGGCAAGGCAGTGCTTTGCCTTAGAATGGCCTCAAGGAGAAAAACAAGGACGATTTCCAAAAAAGACTGGATGTCATTCTTCCTGTGCTTCCCCATATGTTGTTTAGAAAATACCATGACAACTTAGGGGGTATCCAATTGTTTTGCCTATGCATTGTTTCACCTACTGAAGTTTGCCTACGTATCATTTCACCTACTTAAGTTCACCTACCTATCAAATAAGTTGTGAGACCTGTGAAACACACCTTAAAATAGTGTGATACAGTAAATATACCAAACAAGGAAAATATACAAGTGCTGGTGAGTAAAGAGAAACATTGCGAACTTCAGACACGAATGAGTTGTTGTGTTACAACAACAGTGTAATGACTTGTCAAGTGAAACTTAGGGTTTCTGACTTAGTGTTCATATATATGGTTTGAGGGCTTTGGTCTAGGGTAAAAATATCTATAGGTATACAAATTTACCTTTTCAAAAATCTTTTCAAACCATCAGCTCTTTCTTGAAGAAAACTTTCTTTAAATCTTCCAATCAACTGCTTTCGAGGTAGTTTTGGTGTAGTACTATAAAAACAAAAATAAAAAATTGAAAATACTTGAGAAACACAAGTAATTCAGAAGGCTATGTTACTAAAGACCTTTTTGCACCAGCTGAATTAAATGTCACTGTCTGATTAATACATATACTTACACAGTCAAGATGTCATTAAGACCAAGTTGGGTTCTGAGCCAAACAAACTCTGAATAGCGTCTTCGTGTCTTGGAGTACAACAAAGGAAAGGAGGGATGATTTGTCTGGAACAAAAAGAATACACAACATGATACAATACAATTTTTAAAGGTAAAGATGTAGATGTTTGTGTTAACAAAGGGAGCAGTTCCACAAAGAACTCTTTCATTCCCCCACTGCACTAGAATTGGAATTTCAAGTCAATGTATAAACTAGGGTCAGAGCATGGTATATTATAGTAATACCTTTTATGAACTTATAATATTAATTCCTGAATATGAGGGAGAGTCCAACATTTATTCCACTCTGTTGCACCCAAGCTATACCAGAATGCATCATTCTCACTCCTCACCTGAAGAAACGCTTATTAGGGAATGTGTCATGCTGGATATAACCATGCCATGATCATGATTCTGCATTGTCAATATATTTTTATTGGAACAGCAATGATCTTGCATGATTAGCTCAACAGATAGATATTGACAGTTCTTTGTGACAGATAGTGCTGTGGGCTATGCATTATCACAGACATAGAACAGATTTCACATGTTGAATGGCAAACAACAGCAAATTCATAGCCATACTGTCGCTGTACCATAATTTACTGTAACCATAACTACCCATTGTAATTGGTTGAATCCCACAAACGTAAATGTACATGTAAATCAGTACCACAAGTTCCCACTCAAATGAAAATTGCACCCAAAAAAAATTCACAGACGCATGTACAGACAGACAGATAGCTGACAGACAGTAGGAAACTGAGAACGTCGCCGTGTTAATAATATATAATGAAGCCTGTTATATATTCAGTATTTATGCCAACCGTAGAAAAGACTCAATGCCTGAGATGTAAGCAAGCTGCGTAAGCTTATCCGTAGCGTGACGCTATGGTTTTGACTTGTAATCCAATATGTCAAAAGAAACACGAACCAAATACTTCATTCATGGTCTAATCAAAACAAGACTCAAACTTTTTACATAAGTTAAGTCTTACGTAGTAAGTGTAGAAGCTCACAAAAGCAGCATTAAAGAACAACATGATATTCCCAATATACCTGCCTAATATGTTAACAGGAAGACTGACAGTGGAAATTAATAGTATTTATTTAACCAGATCAAAGAGAAAAACATTTATGGAGCTTTAAATCTATTTACCTTAACCTCAATTTCATAGTCAGTGTATAGAGCTTTTCCTCTATCGATGTGTGTGCGAGGGTTTTTCACTTCAACCTCGAAAGACTGTAGACACAACATAAGAATATCAACTGTCAAAAACAAATACAGGATTCTTGATAGAATATTTTTGCGATCAAAGCAATAAATTCAATCAAAACAATAACATAATTAATAATATCTTACTGAGCAACCGATTCCTGGTGCAGAAACGTGGTCTCGAATCATGGTAATTCCATCGCTAATAAACCAATGAATCCATCATTTTAAAGCCCATGTGATAAGCCTTATTTCAGTGGATGATACTGAGGTGATCAGGCTACTAAAACCATTTATTTTAGCAAATAAAGTGAAGAATATTTTACTTGATGTTGTCGATCAAGGTCTTTACTCATGCTATTCGCAATGCATTCTGGGAGATGGACTGGTAAAGGGGTGGGGAGGGGTGGGGAGCACACTTAATGAGGTAAAAATTCATCCATCTTTTCCATCTTTATTTCGGCCAAACTTGGGATGACTTTCTTTTAATGTACAGTCCTCGAATCATTTTAAAAAGTAGTAGTGAAAAGACTGCCGCAAATTTCGAAAAGATTCCATTGCAGTTCACGTTAAGGAAGGAAGTTCTATTGAGTAATTCTAGCAAAAGTGAACAGTCTTTTTTCGCATCAAAATTAGATGAAAATTAGTTTAACAATGTTAACGTAAATTTGGATCCTTTGCCAAAAATGTCCATTTTTCCGCCGTTTTTAAATAACACTGAAAAAAAAATCACTACAATTTCATCAGTTCACTTTCAATATTTTTATTAACAAATCTCAAAATCAAATTGTTTTTACAAAATCTTTCAAATTACAACAAGCATTATAGCATTAACAAATATACAATGTTAAATAATGTTTACCAAGCAATCCTTTATTGATATAATACAACGATATAAATCTGAATAATTCCTACTAGTCCTGTCGTTCAAATACACTTAATAGCCCAACAGCAGCGTCATACTCATCTGAGTTATGGGTCCTACGACCCATGCAAGATGGTGGTACCTGACATGATGCATGAGAAGATCTACTAAACCTACAATCTTTGACGTCAGATTCAAATCTGCAGGACTTAAGTAATTCTGAGGGCTTTGTTGATTCTGTCGGTGAAGGGTTTGGCGAGGAGCCGAGCGAACTGGATTCACTGTTGACTGATGATGGAACCAGTAGTGGAAAAGGTAATGCGTGCAGCGGATTTGGAAATTGAAACGCCAAGGCTGGCGATTCCTCCTCAGTACTACCTTGATAGGTCCAACTAGCAAACGGTAGAAGCGAAGTGAAGCCGGTGAATATCTGAGGGTGTGTAGGATAACTGCTCTCAGGACACGCTGTGAAGGGATGGTGAGGCTTGTTGGCTGATGATGCTGGTTTGTTCTTGATTTCTCGCTTACGCCAGCGGGCACGACGATTCTGGAACCACACCTGAAACGAGATGAAACCAAAATTTAGATCACAGCTGACATGCGTTTTTGACTTTAAATTTGATACGCGTTCAAAATCAAATAAACATCTATACCTGAATTCTATCTTCTTTGATACCAAGTTCTTCAGTGAGTTCTTCTCTCGTCGTAATACCAGGAAACTTCTCTTTCTGGAAAACCTCTTCAAGGCGGTCGAGTTGTTCGTTGGTGAAGAAAGTTCTTTTACGCCTCTGACGACTTCGGTTAGCTGTGAAAGACATAGGAAATCTAGTTAGAGCAAGACACACGAGTGCGAAGTCAACAATTCACTTAAAATTAAATCCAATTTCTTTCTCTAATCAGTTTATTAATTGTTAAACTGATTTACTTACGAGCTTGTGGGCAGTCTTTGTCGCATTCCGTTGAACTCTTAGCAGTCTTGGTCTTCATGTTCACTTTAGGTTGTAACTGATTTTACTCGCTTTCTCTTGTTTGAACTCAATGACGGTCTGAGTGAAATGTGCTGATGGAAGAGCTTCCTTCCCTATTTATACGCGTCTTCAAAAGGAGGTGGGATAATTGATTTCTATTGTTAAACAATACCAAGCTTAGAACACAATTAACGTTGTTGTCACTCACACGATTAGATAATTCCAAGAGACGCGCCTTTCGTTTAGTAAGTTTACAACTTTTCACAGCTATTGGTTTTAAAAGTTGTTTATACTTTGGAAAGTTTTCAATAAAATTTCAAAAACGATTTAATTCTAAAAGATTAGTAAATCAAGTGTGGTAGATTGTTAACAAAACTTTTCCTTAATTTGTTGGCGTTCAAAAATCAGGCTTACGCGCGCATCAAATTAAGTGTCCATAAGTGTCTTATAGCAGATCGATAAACGATATTTCCAAGCATTCCATTCCTCTAGGATCATTTCCTGGACGAAAGATTGGCCTTTTACGAAACTCGATTAAAACTAAAAAAAGCAATTCATAACCTAGTTTATTTGTTATAAACTTATTTCCGCGCAACTTTGTTGAGCGTTGCGCAACGTTGCCTGCATGCTTGTCGTTAATGCTATTTCAAACAGTGTCTAAAATAACTAGGTTCCTTGATTGCGCTGCCGTAAATAAAATTCGATTAAACTGACATTGAGATCTTCCTCATGAATCGGTATCGGAAATCCAGTATTCAAGCGGTGCTAGTTCCGCTATGACATCATCTCCAAACACAATTAAGACTGACCTGAACCGGTTATTGAGATCTATTGCAATAAAAAGACTTCCATCTTTATTAAAACTGATCTTACTTAATTTTTAACCAGAAGACAGAAAATCCCCCTCCCCCCCCCCCCCCCCCCCCGGTTCCGATTGTTCTGTTTGCTGGGGGGCAGAGGAAGCAGACACGACGACACCCT
>JAAAQI020093557.1:0-16513 GCA_011800005.2 Stichodactyla mertensii | reverse complement strand
GATTGCCATCCCATCCTTACACCCCAGGATTGCCATCCCATCCTTACACCCCAGGATTGCCATCCCATCCTTACGTCCAAGGATTGCCATCCCATCCTTACACCCCAGGATTGCCAACCAATCCACATGCTCCAGGATCTCCATCCAATCCTTACACCCAGGATTGCCATCTAATCCTTACGTCCAAGGATTTGCTTATGTCCTTAACTGAGAAGTACAGAAACGTAATGGCCTAATCTTATACATTGGATTATAGTACTCACAGCAATAAACTGTGCCAGTGACTGTCCATATTGCTTGGCAAATTCATCTTTTATGTCCAGTAAATCTACCTCAGAGCGAGTAACTATGACTCGAATCAGGGCCTTGTCATCTGTACCAAGTCCCTGTAAGAAAGGTGACAGATTCTGCATCAAAATCAATGCATATCTTATAGCTAGCTATATATGCCACAACCAGATGATTTCAGTCATTTTCAAAGTGATGCCGAGAATTGGCCAAAAAATCCTTTCAAGCTGGTTGAATTTTTTTAAACATAACTATGATAAAACGAGCACTCTCATTGGCTAAAAACCATGTGATATAAGAACATGGGAACATGGTTTCTATGGAAACCATGGAAACATATTTTATGATATGAAAGCTTTATAACAATTTCTATTTTCTACCCTGTTTTTTCATCACTTGGGATCTGAAGAGCAAGAAGGCTTCAAAATTAGACTCCAATGCAAAAGTGTCTTGTTTTCCTAACATCCTGTATGTTGATAAAACAGCATGGAATTTGGAAAGTAAAGTGTTTTATGATCTTCAAATCATGTAGAGCATTACCTTCATGCTTTTGTAAAGCTTTTGAGCAAAGAACACTGGTGCATTTCTCACAATTTGAACTGTAAGAAAGGGAAAAGAAAAAATACATATGGAGAGGAAAAAAGACAGGTAAAATGCATCTCTAATATAGAGGATCTTAATATAAGAATGGCATCTTCTGTTTGATGATCTCTTTTTTTGTTATTTAACATTCAAATTGAGAATCTATTGTTAACTGTTACCTATATTTGCTCCTAAAATGGGTGCATAAGGCCTCATTGCTTGAGGTTTCTGTAACTGCAAGGTTTTTATAGTGCCATGGGATTGGCCTGATGCCCAACCATGAGTCTTTTGGGAACCCATTAAAGGATCTAATCTAGGAAAATTTTCCAGGAAATTATCAAAATTTTGCAAATCATGTAATCTTTCCATACATGCATTGCCCTCCATGTACAATCAGTGGCCCATTTTCTTTTGACTTCAGAACCACTTTCTTATCCCCTCATCCCTATTAGTTGACAACTAGTAGTGTATAAACTTTAATATAGAAATAATATAAAATCAGAAATAATTCAAACCCCATTTACTTCCCCAAAAGATGGCATGGCACAGTATAATTTGGTACAGTGCCTATATTAACTCATGCTGCAACTACCTGCTTGAGGTGGTCTTAGCATCACTAAATCTACAGGTACAGGGTGTACATGTATGAGTGCCAAAACCTTCACCACTGCTTCATTTAGATGGGCAAAGTTAGTAGTGCTTTGCCACACAGTACAAGGTACCATACCAAATTTTGTCATGACATGCCATCTTTTCTATGCAGGTGTAAATCAACACCTATATTCAAAGTACCTATAGATATCATGCCATCCTTCAGATCTCCAGACATCTCTCTCTTGATTGACTGTTCAATATCATATTTACAAATCTAAAATAAAGACAGGAAGTCCATGAATTCCTATATCAGATTTTTGTTACTGTGGGACATTTTTATATGTCAGTATGCATGCATTACCTTTGAATATTCATCAAATATGGCTCTCAATTGTGGAAAGCTTTTACTGGCAAGAATGCTGTTGAATCTGTGAAATAAAAGAAAAATGAGGGGAGATACATCACAAAAAAAAAGGAAAAGAGGAAATTAAAGAAAAAGGGAAAAAACTGAAGAAATCATGGCCCTCGAACTCTTCAGTGGATATTACATTACTCAGTCATATATAACTATAGGCAAATATATAACATTTATTACTATATAATAATGCAGAATTGTAGTAATGTACATGAAAATCTTACCTGGACTCATCAGTTCCCCAGCGACCTTCCCCTGCTTTGTAAAGTGCCTAGTTATGAAGAAAAAAGCAATATTTTTCAATATGAAAAACCGAAATAAATTAGTGATGGTGTGCATGTGATTAACTTGAATATTATTTTGTGAATGAAATTGCCCATTTCCCTCAGCTGAAGGCACAAAAAAGATCTCAAGTGTACTATGTAGGCAACTGGACAATTAACATACACCTACGTAGTCACATGTACATCTTTATTTTACTTGTTTACTTTTTTGTTTCCCAAAAATAAATGAGAAACTAGTCTAAATGGACCAAATCCACTTGTAGCTATTGGGCGTATTTTTTCCTCATCTCAGACCATGTGTCATTTCCTTGAGTACTCTGTTTCTTTGTTTCTCCTTAACACTTGAGAAGATATACATGTATTACTATGGATGAGCTTTAAACAAAGAATCTTATTCTAAAGGCAATATGATGCTGTTGTGGTCTGAAATTGGAAAACATTGGATTCGGTTTATTAAAATGAACAATCAAACTTACCTCAGCACTTTCCCTTGCCTTTTGCATGTCAACCTTGTCAGTCTCCTCTCTGTATGCCTAAAGAAGTACCATAAATATTTTCATTCTCAAATACTATGTGTATGTGATAACCCTGCTGCAAAATTTACACAGACTCCTAAATTGATACCACCAAGATCCTACCAAAGATTTCCTATCTTGCACAGGATCTTATTCAGGATTTTGAATTATGATCCTGTTAAGATCCTGGATATAGTCTTGTAAGATCTTGTACAAGAGCAGTGGAAGCATGAATTAATCCACATCAATATCTACCTGTGCAAGAGAAATGAGAAACTTTTTGAAGTGGCCGGATGTGTCACCTGCAATGTCCTTTTCCAAATCTCTTTCAAACACTGTAAGGCATAATAAACAAATTGAGTTCTGTATTTGATGTGTTCTCCCTCTTAATAAAAGTTTACCATCCACACTAGTATGGTGAACCTTTATGAACTGTTTTGGTCTGTCCACATAAAATTGTTTAGTCATTTAAAAAACACTAAAACCAATTTTATGTCCATGGGTTCTGGGTAGGAGTTTGAAAATATTTTAGAAATGGAGAGCATTTTAGGAAATAAGTGTTCATGGTGAGTGTTTTAGGCATGTACATGTGGACAGAAGGCCTAACTGTAGCAGACTTCATTTAGCTTGGGACCTAGAAACAGTAGAGTTTCAAAACCATGAACTAACCATTCTTGGAAAAAGTAAAAGCAAAAGTTGACCAAGTTGCATAGTTGCATACTAATCAGACACAGGCTATACAAATGCCCAAACCTTCCAGGGGTACTACAGCTTACTTACATCTTTTATATGCATTCTTTATTGCTATCAATTCATTATTTGTTCTTGTAGCAAGGACCTCTATGAGGACTTCTTCATTAGTTCCAAGACCCTGAATTAAAGAAAGGACAACTTGGAGATCGGACACATGATGCAACAGGGTTTTAGGAAGGATATCACATGTGGTGATATCCCTTGTGAGATCACATGAAATTGGCTAGGTATGGTTTCCCAGCTCTATGTTTACAGACTAGATGATGAAAACTAAATTGGTCAGCAGTACATCAAAATAATTGCATTTCATTGGATGAGAGCATCACACTGTTGCAACCAATTAATGCTGCAGACATGTTCAAACATCTGTAACATTACCAGCGACATCATGTGCAACAGTTGCAAAGGTGGACACACAGTTCAATTTCCCCATTGCAAGCAACATTGCAGTGAATGTTGCATTGTCTGTCTGAGCCTTTAAAAATTTAATTACTGGAAAATCCTGGATGCTCTGGTGCAGAAAGTAAGCCATGGTGGCCTCTAGCCTCTAACAAATCTCTACCAGGAGTCAAAATCAGAGGAGTGCAAGGATATGCACCCCCCTGAGATGGGCTATTTACAGTCAGTTATGGATTTAATATTTACTTTTGGTACTCAAGTCCCAATCATAAGTGATGCACCCCCCTTAAAAAATCCTAGTAGATCCTAGAGGATCAGAGGGAGGAAGTTTCTTACCTTGATGGCTTTTCTCATCAAACCAGCATCATATTCCTCTGGGGGCGTCATTAATGCAATCACAGTGTCTTCAAAATGACCCCCTAACTCACTCTTTAAATCTTTTATAAGATCCTGAGTTATATAAGAGGCACAATTATATAAGAATAGCACATTATAATACATCTATACTTTGGCAACCCCAGGTATGTGTGATAAGGAGACCAAGATTATGTAAATTACATATATTTAATGCAATCAAAAATAAGTAATTAGATGGGAAAATAAGTAAACAGGATGCAAGATAAAAGCTGACAAAAGTATTTCACTGTCATAAATATTAAGGGGGCCTAAGCATGCCGCACCTCTCCTCTAGCTATGGCACCTGGGATTCGATATGCCACCTAAGATTACCAAGAACATTTTACAACCTGTGAGGTGTTACATGATCTTACCCTTCCATACATAGTCTTGTACTCAATTATTATTCTCTGTCTTTGAGCATTGGTTCTTGAACATAGCAAGTAACTAACAGCTTTGTTGTCACATCCTTAAGAAAAAAAAGCTGTTGTCAGACTTTCTCTTTTCTTTATTCACATGTTTATTTTTATTCATTTAGTCTAGAATATTAAATGTTATCATAAACAATACATTAAGGCCCTGTCCACATGTATCAGATATTTTTGAATCCACAACTTTTTCGTTGCAGATTGGCCTCTCATCCACACATATCCAGTGAATATGGTCAATGAATCTGCAACTTTTTTAATATGGTCTCTGGAGTGGATTTATTTGAATATGTTGTGAATACAGCATTGTGTGAACAGTCAAATATCCATATATTTTTGAATACGCTGACACCATGGAATCAAGTTTCAGGGTATCATGTTTAAGTACGCATTCTCTGTCAACTAAAATGATGCAGATTCAAAAATATCTGGATATTGTGTGGATGGGCTAATACGATATGAATACACTCCAAACACCCATTGGTATGTTCTTCATTGGTGGTGAGCTGTGGTGACCCATTTGCCTCCATGGTTGGGCAGGGTCTGGCACGACCAGCACTCATCCTGGTAGTACCTAACCCCAAACTTATCTTGACAATGAGTTTCAAATGAGCCTGAATGAAATTCAGGCAGGGAATTCAGGCAGGGTTAAAATTGAGTCAAGGCAGTTCAGCAGTACTACCCCATCTTCTTAGGGTATGTTGGGGACCCTGTTATTGTGGCAGGGCACACTGGCAGTGTTTGCAGCTTGGTAAATTTGGTGCCTTTTAGCTTTTGGCTAATTCTATGGCTGTGCATGACTATGGCTCTTATATATGGCAATGTATGGCTATATATATATACTGTAAGTGCTTCATTTTATTCAGTGTAAAACTCATATATATTTATTATATAGACATGAGGGAGATACTGGAAAATAAGCCATTCATAAACATGACACAAGACTACATCCAGGAACCCAGTGACATGTTTTCCATATCCTCACTAGTGAGGATATCCATAATGTCACTTCCGCTGGGTGCACACTCAGTTTTGCAATGTGGCCAGTCAGTGAAAAGGTGACAAGCGAGAAAGTCTTTGAATAAGGCAAAAAAATGTTCAAAAGTCAAAGATGTGAAAGAAAAATCTTTCTGTGATGTAAAGACATGCAATTAGTTGCATCTAAATTACAAAGAGAGAAGGAAAATGAAGTCGAATCAGCTAAAAGTGGATCCGAGTAGCGGTGAGTTTTGCAGAGTTCAAAGGACAGTGTGTTGTTGTGATTATCATCGTGTTGTGATTCTTGTTGTTGTGATTATCACCAACAATAAAGAAAGATTTTCTGTGTCTATATAATAAAAAGAAAATTACATGGTATCTTGAAGATATGAATTTTATCTTCTTGTGTTGAAAACAATATTTCATTTGTTCACTGTGCTCACTTGTGAAATATTGTTTTCACCACTTGAAGATAAACTTCATATCTTTGCGACTCCATATAATATGCTCTATATATTTTTTTCATATATTTTTTATTTTTTTCATTTGAGCATGTTTGAGGTATATTGAAAAAATGTGAAATCAGGCTTAAGTGTTCACAAAAGGTAATTATATTTTCACTCCCTTTATTTTTGCTTCACTTTCTCAGAGAAAATTACATATATTATATATAGCCTGGCTGCAGCCTATTTCAACCAATGTGCTGTAGCTGTCACACCCCTAACCCCCTGGAAGTTTATTTAAATATCCTGCTTGTATTTCTTCCACCATGTACATGTATATATAGGGAAAATGGGGGAAAGTCAAAATATATTTACATGTATTCATGTATATTATAAATATTAATTTTTCTAAGCATCTTTTCACTTAGATTTATTTTATAACGTATTTTTATTATTTAATTATAAAAGCTAAGTGACAATAAAAAACTACTTTTAAAAAAACATTTTTAAAAGTTAAAGGAAAATTTAAAAAAATAAGCCGTTTCAACACGTCGTGTAATTAAAAAAGAAAATTGTTTCTTTTAACTTTTAAAAATGTTTTTTAGAAGTAGTTTTTTTATTGTTACAAGCTGTCTTAAGTAAATGTACGTCAAAATCTCTTCTTATACGAATTTTTATTATTTTGGAATAATAAGGAAACCTAAAAAGTAGAATAAGGAAAAGAAATGACATATGAGTAAATAAATAAGAAAACTGTATGAATAAACGAAAGAAAGAATAAATGCATGATTGAATAGCAAAAGAATTTTTCGAATAAATATGAATAAATCAAACTATCTGGGAGTAGCCTTCTTTCTTTTCCAGTGTTTTTAAAAATTTCGTCAAAATAAAAATATAACAAAATATACTTACCTAAACCTTTCATTGCCTTTCGAAGCACTTCCGCATCTTTTTTCCCATCAAAAGGATTATAAGGCACTACAGATGGTCTTCCCCGCGATGAAGAAGCCGAGGAAACACTAGGAGAAGAAGCAGCACTGGCCATTTGCGCTGGTGGAGTTGACGATACTGTAACAGACTGTGAAGTGTACGATCGCGATATCTCTTGGTGGTAATGATGAGAAGTCTGTAGTTATAATTAGAGCAACAGTCGTTAAAGGTATATCCAAAATATTTTGATCGAAAGTTAAGGGGAATCTCCAAGGGATGTAAATTTAAAAATTCACAACATGACAACAATAAAGGGTAGTTTTGACTTTGGAAAAGAGAGAAAAAAGAAAAAAGAAAAATGACAACACAGTATGGTGAATGAACAAAAAACCAAAGGTCAAGTTGTCAAAGATGATGATTTAGGAAGGACGAAAAATGTAAATAGTTTCTTTAAAATCTCTGAAATTTCAATTCAAGTAAGTGAAGACTGTGAAGTTCGAGCAGCGATCAAACAGCTGTGTCAAACCTGTTAAAATTCTGAAAAATTCGTAAGAACCAAAGCGAGATTATCTCTAAAGGACTTTAGATTTAAAGCTCAGTGGGCTGTAGGAAGTAAATTTTACCTTTAGCGATCTCTAAATGGAAAACGAATGTAAGTCTTCTTGTTTTTCCAAATATTTCACGTGATCACACACAGGAAGCCCATAAGGGCGTTTTGTATTTCCGTTTTGTGAACAGGTCATAAAGTAAAAGGGGGGGGGGGAAGTGAGTAAGATCAGGGGGTGGGTCACACAATTTTGGACTTCTTGAAAGGAGTGAGCTGTCATTAGAGCAGGTGGGCATAGAAGCTGGGGTGCACAGAAAATGGGGAGGGGTCATCAGTTTTTTGGCCATTTTTATACTGGGAAAAAGAAAAGAGCTCCCTCAAATCCAGGGGTGGATCCAGGGGGTGCAGGGGGTGCGCACCCCCCTCCCCTGAGATGAGCAATTTACAGTCAGTTATGGCTTTATTATTATTTATTTTTGGTGCTTGAGTCCCAAACATAAATTCTTGGGATGCACTCCTCCCTAAAAATATTCCTGGATCTGCCCCTGAAATCCTTTACTAAGCCTTGACCTGTCCCTTAGAATAATGCCATGAAAATTGAAAAGATAGAACTGTGTAGCATCATCTTATGAATAGAATAAATAAAGTAGTTGAGAAAATAACATGCTGCTTAACTTTGGTAATTGTAGAGGGTACACATTATGGTCCATGCAAGTTTTGACAAACGACAAAAATGTAGATTTTGTGGATTTATGAAAATTTGCATGTGATAAATATGAGAAGTAAATTGAAGATGAGACTACATGCAAGAATGAAGAATTCCAAATACAATGTCAGCACCAAAGAAGCACTGAAAAATAGCAAGTCTGTGAGGATGCTACAAAAAAATCTTTACGGAGTGACACACGGAAAGCTGGGAAGGGGGTTCTCACAGCAATAAAACATGAATGAATGAATGAATGAATGAATGCATAAATAGAATAAATCAATTAATTAAAGAATAAATGATTTAAATAAAAAATAAATAGACAGACAGACAGACACATAAAATAAATAAACAAGCAAATAATAATTAATTACATTTGGCTGAGGCATAGGAGGACCTGGCTGTGGTTGCTGCGCTCTGTGATGTCCAGGAAATGCTGTGGTTGCCATGGCAGCTGCCTAATCAACATCAACAAATGTACAACACCAGATATAACTTTACAAGGATATTTGTTTTGAGAAGAACAAAAAGTGTTTTCACTCCTTCTCATAAGGACCAAATGACAATAGACATGGCATCCATGTTGATGTTCCAAACAAAAGGACCTAATTGCACATCCTATAGACCTAATCAGCTAACGCAATGTTTACATTCTTTCTCCCATTTCAATTCTTTTGGGAATTCAATGCTTCGTTTGAGTTCTTTTTGTATCAAAGAGTTTTTTCGTGCGTAAATTACAAACAAAAGAAACGTCTCTCAGGGGAATGATCAGGTGATCTGAAATGGGTCAAAGAATGTAAACATTGCGTTAGCTGATTAGGTCTATTGTTTAAGGTATACCAACATGACCATGATTACATCATGTGAAAATGCTCTATTATGTATATTTGTAGAATACTGACAGACTACACTTATTATTTAGAGTAGCCTCTGTGTAGACATTTTCTTACCCCCCCTCCCCTGCAGGAAGCACACAGGGCTCATATACACTTTTTTCAAAAAATGTTGTCACGGCATCAATTGACAATTCACAATATGAGACTGCAAGGGATGCTGGTAAATTAAACTCAAATTAATATAATTATTCACATGAAACTAACACACATACATATTCACTTGCAGGACGACAGCATGGAAAGTTGTACCATGGCATCAAGTGAAATCATAAATAAATTAGTTACAACTGAAAGTACCAATGTCCCTTGCAGTCTCCTATTGTCAACTGTCGATCGATGCTGTGACATCCTTTTTGGAAATAAGTGTATTTAAAGCAAGTTTTGCCCAATAGGATTGACAATGTCCATAATGTTTTGATAAGTATCATAAATATGGCTACTGGTACTTACTCCAAATGTTAGATTTTGATGAGGGTAGTATCCTCCAGCAGGAGGAGGAGCTGGAGCTCTGTAACCAGGGGTTGGATAAGATGGAGTTCCAGGAACTGGCATTCCAGGGCCTTTCAATAAGAGTAAATGAAACTCATAAAAAATGGGATTGGGGCAAATGGGATGAAATAGTGGGAAAACTAGGATTGGTGAAAACAGTCAAAGCCATACAGATTGAAACTTATATTTCTCATTTTTAAATTAACAAATCACATGCAGTTTTCCACTGTCCTCAAGGATAGATGCTGTCAAAAAGTATGCAAAATGCACATGTACACTTCTCAGTTTAGTCTGTAGTGACAGAAGTCTTCTCTGTAATAAAGCTTTAGTGTCTATAGCTCCAAAATGCTTCTAAGTGCAATCGCCACCATAGACCCTGACAATGATTGATAGACTGTGAGAAAGATTGCTTCTGATTGGCTGATTGATCTATAGTCAGGTGGTAATGCCCTTAGAAAAATTGAGAGCAACATTAAAACATTTTGAGAAAACTTCAGTCTGTCACTCTAAACTAAACTGAGAAGTAAGTGGACCCATGAGCGCAAATTGTAAATAAGTACTTCCCTGTATTATCATTAATAATTATTATTGGTTATTGAAACTAAAATTAATAATTTTATTATCATTGTCATCATCATTAGCAATCATCATTATCAATATCTATTCTTTTTAAATCATTCTCACCATCATCAATCATCCTCATCAGCACTATATACACCTATCTCAAATTTAAAGTGTTATCATGGCCAAAAGCAACAAGCGACAAGACCGAGACCAAATGCAAATGTCTGTGTTCAAGATATTAGTTGAGTTTTTGGACACACATTTGATCTTGGGAAGCATAGCAGCCTGCTATTGTAGAAAGACTAAAATAACCACATCTAAATGGATGAATTACCGAGTTACTGTCTTATGGAACTGGCTTATTGCTTTTGGCTGTGATAATGGTTTTTGAAAGAGCTAGGTGTATAATAAAGGAATAATTCTGTAGTAGTACAAACCTTGCTGGGTTGGCATAGCTTGGTAAGGAGCAGGTGGTTGGGCCCCTGGCATAGGCATGCCTCCATACTAATGAATTTCAATCAATCAATAACAATGATTAATAATAGGTTTTCATAGACTATCAGCAATGGATAAAATTCATAAAACTGGGAAATACATGTAAC
Source organism: Stichodactyla mertensii (assembly GCA_011800005.2). Taxonomy (NCBI): domain Eukaryota; kingdom Metazoa; phylum Cnidaria; class Anthozoa; order Actiniaria; family Stichodactylidae; genus Stichodactyla; species Stichodactyla mertensii. The sequence continues at coordinate 5,704 of JAAAQI020093557.1, read as the reverse complement.
GTTCTATGTAACCTATTTGATGAATGTGAAAAATGCAGGGGGACTCCCTATTTTGTCCAAGTGGTAGGGGTGATCAGTGGTCCTTTTAGGGTTGAAAATATTTCCTACGTGAACCTTTTATGGTTTTCAACTCAAAGCCAGTTTCGTAACATGACTCCATACCTTTTAGAGCCAATTGTTATAAATTCTCTTTATTGAACAACCTTAGATGTTATCATTTACTAACTACTGTAAACAATATCATTCAGTGCAATCAGTTTTTTATCAGCTTAACAAAAGTTAATCTTCTCTTTTGACAAAGATGTCATATATAGCCGTATCTTTTAGGGGTCATTTTCAAAACCAACTGCTGATCACCCCTACCACTTGGACAAAGGGAGTACCCCCCCAGGGAAAAATGTCATTAAAAATTGCAATTCTACTGTGCCTTGCAATGACCTATAGTGTGCAAGAACGGGTCTTTTGACTTTATATGAAATAACTATAACTTCCATTGGTTCAAGTGGGGAAGAGAAAACTAAAGGATAGTGAAAAAAAGTGGAGGAAAAATGGATAAATAAGAATAAATAGTTAAAAAAAGTTACCTCAAATTTAAAATTACAAAATCAATAAAATAGATAAAAATGTTGTGAAACTACAGCAATAAACCTTAATTATATAGAGAATAATACATGGGCGTGGGGAGATATGGAATTTATCTTCAAGTGTTCTATTTGATATCTCATGAGTGAGCACAGCAAACAAGTGAGATATCAAATTTGAACACTTGAAGATAAATTCCATATCTCCAAGCGTCCATGTATTTTTCTGCTTATTATATAAACTATAATGTTTTCAAGGATTTCTACCACTGAATACTAAAAATTTGATTGGTTGATATTTTCACATGTGAAAAATATCGTATTTTCATGTGTGCTGAGATACGACATTTCGCAGTGGTAGAAATCCTTGTAAAACACTGTAGTTTATATAATAAAACCCTAATAATTTCATTATGATATCACAGCTTGTTTATGAAGAGGACAGAATCATCCACAACATCAGATTAAATGTGAACAAAATTCACTGCACTAAGAAAAATTTACTCTCAAATTGTATGGTTTCCAATATGAGATGTACTGATCTGTTTAATCCACTAATAAACTTTGTTTGTTGGCTGTTACCAGATTTTCTCAACATGCATTTAATACCGACTTTCTCAGAGTGTTGTTGTTACTGTTTTGTTCCCCTCCAGTGAACATGATCCTTAGCATTTAAACAATAGACTGTTTTGATATGACATGATGAAATAGGGCAATTTATTCCCTATTCAAAAGAAGCAAATTGTGAACAACAATTCCATGATTGTGTGTGAATTCTGTTCTACAGTGAAGTACTGAACTTACTCCTGCTGGAGCTGCTGGATTATTCAAAACATTGTCAAATCCAAGTGGAGGAGGAGCACCTGCTTGAGGCATGGGAAATGGGGGTGCACCTGGGTGCGGCATGCCATAACCCCCTGGTGGTGGTCCATAACTCATCTTACTATCAAATAAAATATTAGATAATATTGCCAAAAGGTCTTAACAAGATGAAAGACACTAGGATACGTAAAAAACGAACCACAGAATTCAGTTTGAAGGTCATAATTATACATGTTTCGGCAAAACTTTTTCAAAAGATTCAAAAGATTTATCAAAAGACTCGAAAGATTTATCAAGACTCAAAAGATTTATCACTACTTGTTATTACTGAAGATGGCAATCATTTTGGCGAAACATGTATAATTATGACCTTCAAACTGAATTCTGTGGTTCATTTTTAAATAAAATATTATTAGAAGAATCATTTAAAATGAGATTTTATAATTCAGATACTCTTAATCTCCCTTTTATCCAAAATGTGCCTGGAAATAAAAACACATTCAGAGAATTTAAGCCAGAACCCATTAGAAATATGTAGATACACACAGGCCATAGAACACACACACAAATGGTTTACCCAAATTTGACCAATGCCTGGGGGTAGGCTAGAGGAAAATTAAATAAGAAAAAAAATTAACTGCCACCACATTCTCCCCAAGTTCTTATAAAGACCTCCCTTATGCCCTCCCGATATTTTTATGCAAAATCAGGCAAGGTCTTGTGCAAAATCTTATGCAAAATCTCACCTGATCCAGCAGGATCTATACAAGATCTTGCACAAGATCATGCAAGATCAGGCCGGAAGTGGGTTGAAAAAAACAAGGCGCAACTGAGTTTTTTTAACAGACTTAGAGGTGTTTGGATAGAGGATGAAACACTCTTTCAACTGTTAGCTTCTCAAAACATGAATAATTCTAGGAGAAAATCAAAGTGAAAGTTGGGCAATTAAATCTTATGCAAATCAAGATCACATCATCCAAACCACCCTCACAGTAGCAATTAAAATTCTTTTTGCCTCATTAATTATTCAGGAGTTTGGAAACAATATGTCACAGGTTAATATTTTTATCTAAAACCAAAAGTAAAATGTATGGCTGCAGCTGGCTTAATCCAATGCTTGATCGGAACTGAAAAACTGCAAGATCCATAAATGAGTTGCATAATATTTGGGAAATTTATAATACTGACCTATAGCAAGTACAGTGGTACAGGATACTCTACTACCTTACCACTTGGTGGCATAAAACCCCTTGACATTTGTTTGATTTTTTCTGTTACTAAAAATATATTTTTACAAGTGAACTGTGAACAACCCGTTTCATGCCACAAACCAGCTGAGCGAACAACTAGCTGTGCAAAGCATTGTTGGTCAAAACCTCTGGCCCTCACTCTAACCTCAAGAAAGCAAAATTTCAAAACCTTATTTCACTCTCAAACCTAAAAAGTTTGTCATACAGAATCCAAGATTAAGTTTAAAGCTTTGTGAGCAGCTGTGCCATCAAACGTCATATTTTGACATACGTAATTAAGACTTAAATCAATTGAACTTGTGAAATCGTATTTTGTATTTTATAAGCTTATGTACAGTAGTCAATAAAAACGCCTTATAACATTGAAATTTAAGCACTTGAGGTCCAGTAATGCACAAAAATATCATATTAGTTGTAAAAACACATTCAAATCATCCAAAAGCTTAGGAAAAGAGAAACCATGACAGCAAAGGATAGGTTTAAAATCACCAGAGTCCAACTGCATAAATAAATTATTTAGGGCAACTCCAGGTAGTTTCATAAAACAGACCTTTGAAAAAGAGCTTTGATTCTTGAATTTCCTTACCTTAATTTATGTTCTACAGTTACTGTTTAAAACGAAACAGGAAATTTCCGTAGAAAACTACGATAAAACACTCAAGATGATTAGTGCAGTGCGTTCACTGTGAAAAGCAGAATATTGATGATACGTAGCACAGGTAACCCAACTTTAATTCTTGAGGGGAATTTTTGTCAGCGGCTTTTCCATCCGCAAATAAATTTTTGAGGTGGGGGTGGGGCTGGGGGTTGAGCAAAATGCAATATGGAAGGGGAAAGGCTAAGAACAGGTTCTGAACAGTACACTGTCTACATTTTGGTAAGCATGGCTGGGGTCCAGAAACTTTTTCATTGGTCCAAATATTATGTGCATGTACATGGGTGGAGTGAGGGATAGTACAGGTCATAGGATGTAACTAAAATGTAAGAATCTATTGATTTTCAATTAACCTATTCCCTACACACTGCCCCTATGAATTAACATCAACACTGATTAAACGAAGGATGAAGAATTTAATATTCTATGATATATACATTACATGGTATTTGTCTACACTCTATCTACAAATCAAGTACAAACCCCTAGATAGCTAGTGCACATTTGAAAATGTCTCATACTACTGAAACTTTTCAAGACTTTGTTCTAGCTGTCACAAATGTACACTGCTTTGTTTTAATTATGGCTTATTTCATAATTTCAAAACACTAGAAAAATCTGACTCTATATGGCATTAAAGATTCATTGAAAATCATTTGTGTTTGAGTTTGCATGAAAAAGGGAAAAACTGGCAAATAAGTCAGTTTTCTGTAACAGCGCTATTCATTGTCAGAAGAAGATCTTCCATTATGTTGAAACCCTAAGAAATGAAAATGCAAAAGAGTAAATACAAGTAAATACAGGTACTAATTCATAATATAAAAAAAATTAATAATATAATAAAAATTATATAATAATAATAAATATTACAATAAAAAAAATTAATAATATAATAAAAAATTGTGACAAGTCATGATATCTCCTAACCATCATGCCCCACCACGACATTTGGAGAGGTGAAAGTACCAACTTATAAATACTGTTAAACTTGTGGCCCTACATACAAATACAGTAGGAGATGGGACAGTCTATGGTTATCCGAGCCAAGGAGAAGACATAACCATTTGCAGATATATTTTTAGAGCAGCAAACATGTAGCCAGGATATTTTGTGGGGGGTGTGACTGATGCCAAAGTGAACCAAAACCAAACCATCAAAATGTTGGACATTGGGTACCCCAAAATGTGAACCTTTGAGGCCTGTCAGGGGGGTTGCAGATGCACCCTATACTGCACCCCCTAGCAACAGGCTTGACATTGACTTCCCACACAAACAGACCAAATCCCTAACAATGCATGTCTAAGTGTAATTTTCAAATACCTTATTTGCTCCACGATGGAAAAATGGAACTGCAAATGCCTCCAGCATCTTACCAAATATGGGACTTAAACCAAATGCAGTGATGACTCCTTTCTGCTCCATGACTGTCCTGTTCATTAAATAAGAAAGTTTTGAAAATTGAATCAATCATCGATCCTAAATATTACACTAAATTATGTGATCTGTGACTTGGTACTTATGTCTAAAACTTATTTTATACTATATGGAACACTTCCGATCATTGAGCATTGGTCTTTAGTGCAAGAATATGTGCTTGGTTTAACCAAAGAAAGTGAAAAAAAGCACACCATCCAATCTAAGGCACAAATTCTGCACCATTAATGGGAATCATGTACACATGGCACAGTGGTAATGCACTCTAATCTCCCACCTCTGAGGTCTTGGTTCACTTCCTGCACTCTACATTTTATGTGAGTAGAGTTGCTCTTCCTTGATATGAATATTAATTTTCTCCAAGGTTCTCCAATTTTCCTCCCTCCACTAAATCCAACACGATAAATTCCAATTCAATTTGTGATTTAGCTGTCCCCTGACTTAGATCATCCCAGAGGTTGTTTCAGGGTTTTATAAATTGATTTTTCTTTTCATGGTATTCCTGAATACTTTGCTCTACTTATGTTAACATGTAAGTTTCAACTTGCTGAGCTTACATACCATTTTTCATTAACTCTAGATGGTAAATAAATACTGAACTCTTCCACTTTCACATAGCTGGATCCTGTTATATTATAACTGTGAAGTTGGAGAACTCTCTCTTTCCTGTTAAGCCAAGCCTTTTCCTCCACTTCTATTGCTGGAAATGGGAAAAGCTAAAAAAATATATGAACACTTAATATTATAATTTGGAAATAAATTTTCACAGAAACTGTAGAATGTGGAAACAGTGGGCACTAGTTGACTGGACTGAAATGTTTTCTACAGTTTCATCAATCATACTGTACTCTACCCTGGTAAAATCAAGGGCACTAGGACAAAGTTATTGTGTGTGAGTGATATCAATAAACCAGCTACAAATTGTACTTATCTGATGTTAGTCCTTTGTAGTTCTCACGTCA
>JAAAQI020093446.1:0-16514 GCA_011800005.2 Stichodactyla mertensii | reverse complement strand
AGTCAAGATTCTTCAATAAAAGAAGTCACCAGCGAGTTCAATACGATTATAGTGATCTATTATATTCTCGAACACTAGGTGTTGTCAGATCAATTTATGTCAGGCGTCCAAGTGTCTCACTCTCGTGGCCGTTATTATTCTTGGTCTATTCTTATAACTTCATTAGGATTCATCGGTTTTGACGCCATCTGGCTACAAACACTCTTTGTTTTATTAGTTATTGGCGCCGACGTCCTACCGTCGAGAACCCGTCAGGTACACAATCTATATCCCACAATCTGAGACGTAATTAACAGACATAGGAATCAAAAAAGAGTAATTCTTACCCTTTTTTCATGTCTTTTACCCGTTCTGTCCTCTTTCATTTCTTCCCTCTTTCAAGTCCCTTTCTTTCTTTCTTTCTCTCTCTCTCTCTCTCTCTCTTTCTTTCTTTCTTTCTTTGTAATTCCTTTTCTTCAATTCTTTTGTTTTTTGCATTTCTTTCCCTCCTACTTCCATTTAACCAATTATTTTTTTGTTAGGTTGTTGTATATACATAACATGTTTAACATTTTTACAATCTATTAGGAGTTCGGCGTTAGACTGGCTGCTCATTAATTGGAAAACATCGGTAATTATGAGGCTCTTCTGGAATCGGAAGATCAATCTTAAGAACTCATAATCGAGAATTACTTATGATAAATTAAAAACAATGTGATCCAATTTGCATCGCTTAAACATTTCAACATTGCTCTGATTTAAACGTGAGATCATTTCTACATCTAAGATAAAACCCAAGAAATTATCAATACATTCAAAGTTTCGCTGATTAATTATATTAACCCTATCGGTGTATGAAATGTTTTTGTTGTTTATAATGGCTTTTTCAAAGCTCAAGAGGTTTGGCATGCAAAAGTGCTTGCGACACGTTTTGGACTACTTAAATAACGTGGCCAACGATATTAGTCAGGCTTGAAAAAAAATAAATAAATAAAACAATAGAAGTGGTTTGAGTATCTTGGAACAGATAGAGCAGCTCTGGAAGCCAATGAACTTGAATCCTTTCTTAATGCAAAACATTGGCATTTTAAAAATTACATTCTAGATCATATTTAACGGGGTCTAAAATAAGTTGGTTGCAGATAAATGGTCAGTTCGAGATGCTACTTTTCAGGCGGATGACTGAAATTAAAGCCACACAGATAAGGTATATTCCTTATTCTAGTTTCTGTCACTGTGTTTTCATATTTTCTTGACGATATATGAACTTTAAAGATCATTGGAACTTTTCTTTGTAGTAATTCATCAGTGGCATACGCGTGGTTGCTTCTTATATTGAAAATATTCTCAAAACCTGATGATTTTGGTGTTTTGTCGAAGCAACTTCCATTTTGTGTAACAATAACACGTCTTTGAGTTTTAGCGAGCTTTCTTATCAACCAATACCATTATAGTAGCCTGTCTTCTATTTTGCAGCCATTGAAAGCCAGTCATTTCCCGCTAAAAAGCAACTCAAACAAGCAAAGTAAACCTGAAATGCACTACACGATCAGGCCCCCACTTAGTTAAATCTAGATGATTGCTTTTGTGTCGCTAATGCTAGTATTAATTGATTTAAAGCAAGCGGATTACCAAAGGGGTTTTTATAAATAACCGTGTTGTAATCTATTTTAGCGTTTGAGAATGACCTTTACTTTATTTCAGAAGTCTCAATATCGATTGATGTTGTTGTGTTGTTATATATAATGATAACTAAAGATGTTGTTCACGTTTGGACCGTGACATATTAGGAATGCTATGGTGTATATAGTGTATGTTGAAGCTGCACAATTACCATGTTGTGTCTCACGATTTACATGGATACCGAATAATAATAATGTGCTATTTTGAGACTTATTTATGCCGACCAGACATAAAGTAGTTAGTATTTAGCTTGTTAATCTTTATGGGGAAACTGAATTAAAGAATCCATTGAAAAAACAGCTAGGAAAAGAGCTAAAAAAATACTTTTTTGGGAAAAGCAATCAAAACTTTATCCTTAGAAAACGGACGTCCTGAAGTGAAAAGGAGGCCGGCCTGTTTTCTCAGGCTATCTCGTCGTTCCATTTCCCTTTTACTTCAAAACAGAAGGCAAATCTTCTTTTCTCTGCTGTACTGTGCTGTACTGTAGCTGTTCTGTTCAGGAGCCACTGTCCTCTCCTCTCCTCTCCTCTTCTCTCTCCATAACTTTTGTAGAGAGAACCGGCTGAAAAAAATCCGAACCTCTCAGCAACCAATCCAATTGTTCCATTTTCATCCGGACCGGCTTGCCATATATTATAATAAATGCTACAAAAGGCTTGAGAGAGACAAAGATCGACTTTCTGTTTCGATATAAGTGTAAGAAAAAGATTTTTTGCTTCTAGAGTTTTTTTTTTTCCCCTAACCCACGGAAAGAACCACTTAAGGTGGCTGACTATCTTAGAACGTTCGATTTGTGCGCGCGCGCACGAAATAAAGCTCAAAGCCGCTGAATTTCCTCCAAAATTTTATTAGGGAACCATACGTGTTTTGAACTTCAACAGGGGAAAACCCTAAAATTTTGCACGGGACTCTATATTTTTGTTTCAATTTCCCGAAAGAACAGGTAAAAACTAATCTTTTGACTATGTTTGAGAAACCTAATTACTTTAACTTATGAAAAGCGATGTGTCCGTTTTTGTTATCTTTTGAGAACGATTTTTGGTTTATTATGCAAACACAATGCTAAATTTTTAGCTTCTTCTAAAAGCCTTCTTAAATATTTTTACTAAAAATAGTATGCAGTTCTCGAAAATAATGTTTAAAGCAGATGTTTTGAGAAAATTACTTCCATAGTCTTAGTTTTTGAGATATGAATTATTTTATGCGAAGCAGAGAGACACCTTAGCAACGTGTCTTTTACAGAGTATGCGCTACACGTCAAAAGCCAGCGTTTTTTTTTTTTTCTTTTTTTAATTCCGCGTTTTTGAAAAGGGGGCCCGGTTTCACCGGATACGTGTGAGCAGAAAAGGCCAATCCGCATAGAAAAAGTTACGTTTTCAGAAAAAATCCGGATACGTGTGACCGGATGGGGCCTTGTTGTTATTGTTTTCAAAAAGTCATTTTTTCAACAAATTACTGCCAAATAAATTCTGCGCTAGCTGTTTTTATTACCAGCACTTAGGTGCAAAATTATTACGAGGCAAAAGACAAAATATCCCTGGTAGGAGGTTTTGCTCATCATAAAGAAGCCTCCAGCGACATGGACGTGCTTCGGCATCATTCATGTTGGAAACTTATTGGGAATTCCGTTGTTAGAATATTTGTGTAATATTCTAAATGTTTTTCACTTGATTCATGAAACATGTCTGTTCAGTTGTACAGCCCACGTATTCCAAATCATTCGTTATAATTGGATATTTAATCGTTGAATTCTTCTGGAAAGAGTTTCAAACCGTAACACATTGTTTCACTGGGTTAATCAGTACGACTCTCGAATCAAATGAACAGATATAGATTGTAAACATAATTTAATTTAGATTGGAAAGAAAAACACCCACAAAAAAGTCATTTGACTTGGGGTTGGTTTCTAGAACAAGGAGACAATCAGATGATTCTATCTTTTGATTTCACCGCCCGGCCGGATATCAAATCGTTTCATATTTCCCATCGGTCTACATGCGTGCGCAGATCGACCCAGTGTGCTGTTCCTCGTTTTTGAACTAACTCTTTAATGATGGAAACTGGGATTTAATAAGAAGCTGATAATGAATATTAACTGTAGATAGATAGTTGTGGATTATTTTGCTTACAGAATCGTTAAAAAAAAAGCCCCTTTGAAACAGTCCAATCAATAACTTGTTTTCTAAAATGGATAATTTCGTCGGAATTAACTCAATTATAAAATATTGGCTGCGATGCGAAAAGCCTCAATACCGAAAAAAGGCTTATTTTGAGCCCATTATGAAAGTACGAGTGCATTTAGAAAACCATCATTTAGAATTTCTCAACAGCGACATCCGGTCTTATCACGAGAAATAATTTATATTGCATAAAAAAACCATTCGGTTGAATTCACATTAAGAAGATTTTATGAATTGAATTACGATGGATTCAGTTTTTGGTGTAAGGAATTTTTAATCCTAAACTGTAAATTGAAAGGTTCTTTTGGCTTGAGGTCATTGTCATTGTACACTGACATTTTATTTCCGTGTTTTGCTTTACAGGCAATAAATACTTCAGTTTTAGAGCCAGCGCAAAGAGGAGGCGTCCGAATTTGGGTGATTCTTCAGAAAGATAAACTGGAATAACACATCCACAGGGATATGGAAGAGAATACAGCTCTGTAAAGAAATTGTTATTTAAATGGGAAGCCTTTGACTTTTTTGTTGAGAACAATTATCTCGGTAAATTAATTACCTCGCACAAAGTACAATGTCTGATTTAGCAGCAGAACGCGAAATGGACTCGATAAACAGCACGTCGCCAATAGCACACCGCCAGGAAAATATGATGATATGTGAGTCACAGCGGAATCCCAGTGGAAAAAGAAATGCCATAAAACGAGTTGTGTTAATGTGCATACTCTTAGCTATCGGAGGCATCACTTGCGGTGTCATTGGGGTGGTTTATTTTGAGAAAGCAAAGCAGTTGTCGACTGACATCGCGAGCCAAACCTCAAACAAGAAAACAGGGCCAGATACCGAGGAATCGGGAAAACCTAACACTCTTGGACCTTGTCAGTTATCAAAAGAGGTGCAGAATTCAGGTAAAATATATGTTTTTTATTCACCTATTACTGAATGATCATTGAAATTCTTATGGATTGTACGCTCTGTAGTGCTTTAGCGTGAGTGAAGCCAATTAATATCATTTATGAAAAATAATCCGGGAATCGAACCAGAAAATACCGCATTCAAAGGTGATTTTTTGGTACACCGTACTTTGAGACTGTTCTTGGAATCTAAATTCCATCTTACGAATCCTCTCTCAAGAAAATATATAATTTACATGACGCAAAATCTTAGGATCAACAAAAACCACAGTTAAGATACAAATGTACATGCAAGAGATTTTTCCCGGTTATCCCCTTTAAGGCGATTTTCACATGAAGAAGCTGAGAAAGTGTTTCCAAATAGTACATTTATCCGTCGGTTTTTATCCTCGATTCACGCGATATGATTTCTGGGATTTATCGTAAAAGGAGGTGCAAGCTTGATTCAAATCATATTACGACAGGCAATAAACATTTGGTGTAATATATTCAAAATCCGGCTGAACCCGACAGAACGACCACATGATGTGACACCGCATTTGAAAGGTTTTTCTGTGTGGTGTGTGGTGTTCGTTTTTGATCCGTGAACTAGTGTACGTTTTAAATACAGAAAATAGTGGGAATTTCGCAAAATAATGTGAAAAATAATCGACAATGTGGAATCGCAAACACGCATAGAATTTTTTTGATTTTTGCCGAAGGACGAATTAAAAAAAAAAAAAAAAAAAAGAAATTTGCTCATTTTTGGATAAAAGATAGTAACAAATTAAATGCTTTAAACGTGGAAATTTTGCAAAGTTGAACGAAAATAACAGTGTTTTATAAGTACGCGGTTGATCTCTCTAGCCGGAAAAATAAAAAAATTGGTTCCCAGTCGTCCATAAAATTAAAAAATCTTCCTCTATGTTAGAGATAGTTCGCTGTAGCGCGACTTGACCACTTCTGGTTGAAACCCTCAAGGGATTCTGCACTTAGAGAACGGAACTGAAACGAGAGACAAGTCACCGGAAAAACAGCAGAATTTCGACGCGAAGTAAAAATTGAACTACAAGCATCAAGTTGGAAAGGATAAAAAAATGGAGTTAATAGTCAGCCCCGGTGACGCTGAGTGACCCTGTGCTAAATTACGTTTTCCACCGTGCTACTCAAACACCCGTACTACTAATCTGCAGCAAACGTTTAAGATCTGTAAACAACCGACTTTAAAAGAAAGTTATTTCCGTAAATGTCCGCAGGGTAGCACATTTTTCTAGGCCTTTGAGAACCGCTTCCAGAAAGTTCAGTTCTTCTGGTTTTAGTTACTGTTCAGTAGTTTAGTTCTTCAGGATAGCCTGAGGCATGAGTTTCCACATTATCAATGTCCTTCTCTTTTAGTCCGCTAGTGACGCAATGAAATGATTACATGACAAGTGAACCATTATAGTATAGTTTGAAATATTTTGGGTGGGCTTTCGATGTATTAAATCTAAATTAAAACTCCCCAAAATAGTGTTGAGTTTTATTTTTTCGTGCTCACCTCCAGGAGCTTCGAAGAAAACAAAAAAAGAAAAGCGATAATAAACACGATAGAAGCGCCTTTTCCGAAGGAAACCAGTGATCGAGCTTATCTAATAGTCGCAGTACTTTGTAAAAGATGGGATATATGGACCAAAGCTGTTAATCTTGCCGAGATAAACATTATCCAATAATGGATTCTCTGGATAGAACTCATTACTGACAAGTGCTTTGTTTTTGTCAGTCTATTTTTTTGGCCCTCAATTTTTAATGGTCTTTCCTCAATGACACTAGGAGACTCATGAGTCAGGCAAATCAGCCAGGCTTTAACAGCAACTATTTATAAGTTGAGTACTTTGCAGAGTGCTTTAATATTATTCTACCTACATGGCTGCATGCAGATGACAATCATATGTGTCCGTATATCAGTTAATGCCTCAGAAACCCACCAGACTAATGATGCACCTATTTCAAGAAAGGTTGTTGCAGCCAAAGGCGATAGGCAATAGGCGGTAGGTCAAACAACATTGAATGATCCCAACACTAAGATCCATGTTCTTGACAAGAATAAGAAGCAGCAGAAAAAAGTCATTCCAGCTAGCTCTTCTTGGATCTTGGAATGGCACTATCTTCTATCGCCTATTGCCTATCGCCTTTGGGCACCGAACCTTTTTTGTAATATAGGTATTTATTTAGTCTATCACTTAAGTAATGCTCAAGTATTTTTGACTGACTTTGGAAGGAGATCTTCGTGTGCGTTGGTTAAAAACAACTATTAAAATTTCGGCGAGGAAGCGGCTTCTTTCTTTGAATGGATAGTGTATACAGTCAATTTAGCGATTGAAACAAACAACGGAATGAGGTGAGATTATTGCTGGCCGTTTCCAGGAAAATTAGATAACATAAGAACATGACGGCCATGTTCTTTGATATAACAAAAGGATTCATTGAAAACCTTGGTTAAGTTCATCTAATATGGTGGTTTTGAAAACCAGCGAGGTAGTGGATTAACATACCTCAAGAATCAAATTAATAGACAGCTACCAGCTGAACGAACAACTAATCGCGCAAAGCATTGTTGGACAAAAACCTCCGGCCCTCACTCTTTGTTTTGAAAATCATTTCTCGCGTGGTTTTTAGATAATTCACAGATAACATTTTACTCTTTTTAATAGTTTGGACATTTATGGGAATCAAAATATATTGGATTCAATTGCCAATAGTTTTCAGGTAGGAAAAAAGTGCTTGAACATAGGGCCGGCTGTGAAAAATCACAACGGACTGTGATTGGTTAGAAAATTGAATGGCGTTCAGCTGGTTCTCATAAAAAGATCGTATGATTGGGAATATTGTACTCAACTGAATTTCAGCACGTACAAGGTACAGCATTCCCGTGACACTGAAATGGCGTTGTACTCATAGTGATGGTGATGATGATGATGATGATAATATGATGATGATGCAGGTGATGATGATTATTCTCATGAATGATGATAACTATATCAAAAAACACGAAACAGAACCTCATTCCTGTGTGTTGAACTTTTTGTTTTGGTGTTTCCTAAAATATCTCATCATTATCATAATTTATCACATCGACTCAAGCACAAATATAAAGCGATTATTCTGAACTAGCCGTACATATTACAATCATTCATCTTTACTCTACTTATAGATGTAGAAATACAATTTATTGTATCGCATGCAGTTTATCTCTTTTCTTCCGAACCTTACCTTGGCTCTTCAGATAAACTGTCGAACAATATCAAAAAAGACTCGATGATTCAATCAAACAGATATTGCTTATCATTTCCTTGAACAAACAAGTCCGAGACTTTCGATTCCTTTGAGGGTATTTCAAATAAACTCATGTTCCCGATTCGATAAATTAAAAATTAGAAAATTAGAAAATATTCGATATTGCATTTGTGGATTAGAATTAATATTAAGCGGTGACATCTGCATTTTCATCATTCGTTCTGCTCTTCTGTTCCATGAAACGACTGCAGGTGTGATAGTTAATGCCATAAAAAGCCGCAGAAACCGTGAAAAAAAAAAAAAAAAGTCAATGACGTTGAAGAGATTGGCTGATTTTTACTAGAATTGATTTATGGCCATTGCTATGTATCATAGATCTGTAAGGTTATTTGTTCATCATCCTCGTGGAGAATTAAGTGTTACTGATATCACTTTATCGTTATTGTAATTATCACCCGATGATGATCATCCGACAGCATCCACCCACCACCATTATGCATTACTACCACTGTCATTATCATCAAAACTATAATCATCATTTGGCATCATTATCACCACCACCATCGTCATTATTCTTATCGTTTTATTATATCCACATTCACTGGATTGTGAGAAATATAGAATTTTAATTATTTTCAAGTTTAAAAAGGCGAAATAACGTCGGAGAAATGCTCCGCCATTTTGTTTGAGCTGATATCCTAGTGGTAGAGGAACCAAGCAGAGCGCGCGATTGCTCATATCCAGTGGATGTGGATATAATAACATCTTTCTACAAGTCGCGTGTAGAACGGAATGTAATGGTAAAATCCACCCTTCAATACTGACACATCACATATCTGATCGTGCCTGATGTCTTTTCATTTCAGGGCTGATAAAACTCTTCAACAAAGTGGAAGAAACATTCTTTCAATACCACCCTCATGAGATCCCGTACAAGTTCGGCGTGACCCGCGAAGAAGTTATCAAAAACTACCATTGGTATAACCCGAACCCCGCAACTATTAAAGCCATCGCGGACCAGGCTAAGACGTTATTACTGGAACTGAGAAAATTAAAAATCCGAAAAGAACTCTTGAAACCAAGGGAAGCTAAAGTTTTAATTCAGGCTGAACACTTTTTGGAACAGAACTTTGGAAGTGCTTATGATAGTGGATATTATACAGGTAGAATACAGTATTGAAGCATTGGTGTACACCTATTTCAAAAATAGGTTGTTGGTCGGCGATTTGAAATGTGAAATCCAAGCCAGACAATTCGCCAACACAGGTCATCGCTCAAAAGTGGTGTCGTATTTAGCTATTTACTGACTGCAAACTACTAAAAGATAAGACTTAACTGAATATAAAACTTAATTTAAAAATGAATTCACAGCTTGCGCCCTCGTTCTCAGATTTCAGATCTCAACAACCTTTTTTGAAATACTGACGCTACACGTTGGTCTGAGAAGAGCTAAGGAAATTGGGACGGCTCACGGCTAGAAAACTGCAAAACTATTCTGGCATGCAATGTAGTATCGCAATTTCCTCAATCAATCTATATCCAGTAAAATTTCACAAGATATTATACGCGGTAGCCGTTTGCCAACTGATATTATGAATGACATTAAAAGTTATCTCTGTTCTTTCATCCAGGAGAATGGCTGTTGGGTCCTAGCCGATTTTGTTACATGCAACCCTTGGCTAAGCTGAAATTCTCTTTGAGAGCCTTCTTTGCCAAGCTCCAGCCTCGCACACTGCAAGACATAGAAATCATACTGAATGTGTTCAAGGGAATACGCGATGGGATCAACCAGTACAAGAAGAACCTCGAGCTTGGTGTCAGCGTTGGGATGGTTAACTCTGTGGAGGAATGCATGGCAGGGTTTGACTGCTTGGTGGATAAATTCCCTCACATTGGTGTTGTTCCTTTAAGTGAAAACGTCCAAAATGAACCCTTTATATCTTTTCTCATCCAGCCTGAAATCATCAAGAAATGGTTTGCAAACGTCACCGAGCCTTGGCTTAAAAAGTATGGAAAATCACTCGAGAGCTCGTTGAAAGAAGCCGTGATTGAGGACTTAGGCGAGCCCCTTGCAGGGCTGTTTCGTTATCTCTCCGGCGAGTACAGAAGTCATTGTGTCCCTAGCAACGTCTCTAGTGGACTAGCAACAAGACCTGTATCTTATGTCTACACAAACGGGGTAGCGAACCTGTCTCAGCCGACCACCAAAACATTACCGACCGGAGAGAAGGTTAATGGGAAAAAGGCGTATGAGAGGATTATAAGGTTTTTTACGACAACTAACGCTACACCAGGTAAATTATGCCTCAATCTCTGGCGATAGAGTATAAAACATGAGTACTGGTTGCCATGAAAATAGAACTATATAAAATTAGTTTAATTTGGAAGATTCAAGATTGCTGAGCGAGATTCATAATTTATCGGATGGATTTTGATTGTTAAACAAATGGTTTTTGGACGTCCCCCTTTACAACCAGACAGGTGTTGATGCCTCTCCCCCGACAATAGGCAATAGGCGATGCCCCAAAATGCGATGCCCACTGTCTTACAGCACATTCATGGCAGTGGCAGATTTAGGAGGGTGGTGTTTGGGGTGAGCCCCCCCCCCACACACACACACACCACACACCACACACCACACACAATAAAATCCCCTTTTGCACTGTTGTTCCCCTTTCGCACGCACATTAATACCACAAGTGTACAACCCCCTAAAGTCAGGAAAGTGCCCTTCGGACTGTCATAATGCCCCTTTCTCGGGCGCACCCTCCCCCTAGAAAAAAATCCTGGAACCTCCTCTTCTGCATGGTACGGCATGCCGTAACACTGAAATGGCTTCCCATTGTTTTTGCGTGAATCGTCTGCCAAACATAACGTGTAGTCACAGCTACGGTAAAGTACAGTACAACTAAAGTACGGCCACGATTTGTCATATCTTTCCCCACTTATATGAAATGCACTCTATATCGTTTTATGTTCATGCGTCTTTTGGCAGGAATTGTTCCCCAAGCCTCGGAATCGTTATAGCAAGAACTGACTTTGTTATTCTTCTTTTACAGACGAAGTTCATGACCTTGGATGGAAGCTTCTTTTCTCGCTTTATCCTCAAGTTATTGAAATAGCAAAAACCGTGACAAATGAAAACGAGCAACAAGCAGTGACTAACTTTCGCAAGTACATCAACTCCAGTGAGATGTTCTTCAACAAGGAGCCGTTCCCTGCGAACGAGTCAGATGAGCGTGCTTACAAGATATGTAGAACAGTGACAGGTAAAAAGGGGGGAAATACGATTAAAATGGGACGGAAAGGAATTAAGGCCAAGAGTGAAGCTTGTGTGGCATGCACTGTACTCTTCTCATGCCGGAAGAAGGGACTAAAAAAGAGGTGGACTAAGAATGAGAAAAGAAAAATAAATGGGCCCTATAGGGACATAGGAATGTAGGGATAAAAATGGGAAATCATTGGATAGACGAAAGCGTGTGATATTTTTCTTTGAATGAATTTTTATTTATTGATTGTTTCTCAGCTGCCAAGATCTTCTGCCCACTACGTTATAAAACTTTGCAGAAGTGGTTCAGCTACTCACAAAGCACTTTAAGTATGCTGAGGCCCAAGCTAATAAACATGTTTCATTGGCTGGTCGGTCCAAAGAAAACCACCCCAGTATGTCCTGTGACGATGCAAGCAAACTTCCAGCCCAGTTCTGGTTCACAGAGCTACTACTCAAGTGGCCCATTATGTCGTGCACCTGGAAGGTTTAAATTACCTTTCTTCCTGGACAGAATGGGCCCTAAGTATTCTGAATGGTCTGTGAATGCTCACGAAGCAATGCCTGGACACCACCTTCAATCCCAAGGAAGAGCAGAGAATTTTCTGAGGTACATTCCTTCCCAGCCACCCATCTCTCCCTCCCCTCCACCTCTGGACATTTGCATGCTAACAAAAATTGTTTGCTGAATTGTCTACTAACTATAAAGGGTTTTCACTCCTCGTCACGTGGAACAAAAGACAAAGACATGGCATCTATGTTGGTGTCCCAAACAAAAGGATCTAATTAGACGTCTTTTGTTTAAGGTCACACAGCATTGTCGCGATGGCGTCACGTGGGAACGCACTATACTAAGTCTATGCTGTCGAACAACTGCATTTGGGATTGGGAAAGAGGAAGGGGTGTGATGCTTTCAATGTCCTCAGTATAATTTGGCGTTGATATCCTTCTTTCATTGCAACCAATCAGGTCAACTAACGATCTTTCTCATCCATTATCTTCTTTAGTAAAGACGACTGTGATCCTCTTCTCGGTGCTCTGCTCCGTTCAAAGTACTCTAACGAGGCGTTCACTGAAGGGTGGGCGCTGTACGCAGAGGATCCTTTGATCGCAAGAGATACAAGTAAGCTTAAATAGTCGTGAGATGAACAAATTTGTTGGCGAGAAAATATCGATAGTGACCCCTGAAAAATACACGAGTCTCGTCCTGGTGGGCGTGGCAGCAAATGATTTTTACCACTAAGAGAAACCAGAAAAAGAAGCCCCCTTTTTTCAAACCCTCCCTTACACCAGCCGCCCCGATAAAATAATGATAGGTCATTTAATAATCAGTTAATGTCGTACGATACACATTCCTTACTCACAGATACTTACAATGACGAACCACTCCAGAAATACGGCATGCTAAAATGGCAAATATGGCGCGCCCTGCGTCTAATTGTGGACACTGGCCTTCACTACAAAGGAATGACGCGACAAAAAGCCCTTCAGTTGTTCAGCAAGTACGCCTGGGATGACAGCGATGTAGCAGAAAAAGAACTGACTCGTTATCAGAGTGGTCCAGGGCAAGCCACCGCGTACATGATTGGTCAACGTGCAATCATAAACATGCGCAATAAGGCCACTCAAAAACTTGGAAGCAAGTTCGACTTGAAAGATTTTCATTATTACATTCTATCCCGGAGTCCTGCTCCCTTGAATTTCGTACAGTATCAGATTGATAGATATATAGACTGTGAACTAGACAAGCAAG
The DNA here is from genome assembly GCA_011800005.2 of Stichodactyla mertensii. Taxonomy (NCBI): domain Eukaryota; kingdom Metazoa; phylum Cnidaria; class Anthozoa; order Actiniaria; family Stichodactylidae; genus Stichodactyla; species Stichodactyla mertensii. The sequence continues at coordinate 3,488 of JAAAQI020093446.1, read as the reverse complement.
GACCTGGATGTGAAAATATCCTGGTTAACACAACGCATTCTATGCTATATTTTAATTCTCGGAAACAATATTCAGCACTAGAGGATGAAACTTTGAACCCACCTGACATTCAAGAGCAATAGAACACTGTATTCTGGTCAACTATAATCTCTACAAGAGGATCATACTAATTGGTCAGTGATGCAAGATTTCATTTGGAACCAAAACTCTAGACTGCAGAAGTCTTTCTGTTTTGCAAAATTCCAGTGAATTTGGTGTTTACTAAGAAAAGTTCCAATATAGACATTTTCCAGATTTGCAGCAATGGTTTCAAGTCAAGGTTATAGTAGTGGAAAATGTAAATGTATGAATATATACAAATGCTCCACACACACACACACACACACACACACACTACCACTACGATACACAAAACGCAACTCACATGTTAATTTTAGGAAGGAAATTGGAGAACTCAGCCAGAGAAAAACCCTTATGGCAAGGGAGAGAACAGCACATCAAACAAACTCAACTCACGTCATCCACATCTGACCCGTTAGGCTTACAGTGGTGAATAACAACACAGTGACAGTGTGTGCCACACCCACTGAATTGAAACTTAATGGAAATGCTAAGAACTTAAAACAATAGTGTACCAAATAAACTGACCAAAATAAAGAAGGACAACAAAAATACGAGAAGCCAATGAGCACTGGGCCAGCATATATGAATAGATAATCCACAAAACTATTTCTTTGTCATTGAATTTGGAAAAGATCTTTTGTCAAAGCTTTGCAAACAAGAGGATCCAAGTTACTGTAGTCTGCAAAAATTCTACTTTCTTCAGGGAATAAAAAGTATTACATATCTGGAAAGTATATTCTTAAATGGTGTGAATATTATCCAGACATTTCACATTGCAGTTCCATTTAAGCAAAAGCCTTCTCTAATCCAATGAAAGAACTGTACATATTTTAGTTCTTATCTTGTGCAGCCAGAGTGAGTTAGAATTTTTTAGTGTGAAGAGTATTTAGCTAATTTAGCTTATTTGTGGCAGTCATGACACACTTTTAAATATAATGCCTTTTAAGGTGAGCTATCTTATTTGGCCAGTTTATCTGGCCTTGCCATGTTATTCATTTCAAATATTATTTTAGCATACAATCTTAAGACTGAGTGAAAAATTATTTTCACACACCACTTAAAGCATTAATAACATTTGCACAAATACCACTTTGAGCATATGAAAGCATAACAAAGTAGAGCTGAAACTCTTCTGTGGATTTTATGGTTCCTTGCTGAAAACTATGAGCACTGGAGAGAGAATAAATATCCATTGGAACCCAAGATAGCAAGGGATTAAAGCAAATCATGTTTGATATACTATGAACATTAGTTTATAAATAATGTTTCTGATCACATAAGTCACCATTATTTAGTTATTTAGTCTCCAATTATGCAATTTTTAGACAGAAAAGAACTATATAAAGAGTTCCTTCCATGAAAAAACATTTGTGAAATGACAGGAAAAACAATGACTAGGGATTAAGATCAAATACTGTTTTTATATCAACTTCCCTATATCAAACAGTCAACATAATCAAAGCAATAAAGCAATAAATCAATAAATAATGCAGTCATCTGATGTTTCTTTTCTTGGGTAAGACTAGAACCTTTAGGAAAAAAACTTGAAGCTCAGAAATCCAAGGAGTATTACTGTGTGACAGGCACTACTTTGGGCACCCAATGGGTTTTTAAACAAGTCAGCCAATCAGATAGTGTGAATTTGAGTATATCTGCCAGACAAATTTGCACTATGGGTGATTGCCTTACTTGATTCCAAAAGTGTGTTGGGTGGCCATAGAAGTGTACATTACTCTGTAAAATCACAAACAAAGTGGTGAGATGTAGAATAAAGTAGATTTGGAATAACTGTGAAATGTGATGCTGCATATCACCTTCATGGTATAGACACTTTTAATAATTCCTGATGCCATTTTGAATAACTTATTGGTGACGTTGAAGAGAATAATACCATAGGAAATGTGTGGTCAGAAATTGGAAAGCATGACATCCAAGTTGAACAGTTTCTTTGAGAAATTGTGCCCACCAATAGACATTATTTCTTCTTATCCATTTAAGAGTATGTGTCATTCCCCTGGGATTCTTTGTTTAATGGTAATGCTTGAAAAGACACATTAATATGGATAAACCTCAAACAAAGAATCTTATTCCCAAGAGGTCTGTACTGGGAAACATTATGCCCAAGCGAATAAGGCGTATTACTTTGCATGAGATTGCTCAATCATACAGTTTTCCACATCAAAATATTACAACCATTACAAGCACACACATAACACATTTCCTGCGAGCTACTGTAAAGTTTTAAGCTTCTTTTTGGGAGGCACTTCTCCCTGGTTTTCACTGCTATCTTGTACAATACTAGCTTTATCACGATTTGTTTTTTCATGACTCCTCAGGTCTCTTTTCTTATCAACATTCCACATGTCATCTTGTTCAGAGCTAATGAGACATCCTCCAATTGTTGACTTCTCTGTACTCCTGCGAGCCTGTGCATGATACAACACAGCTCTTACATTTCTCGAAACAGCTGCTTTACATTGTTCTTCATTCAATCCAAATAGCATACCTAAGTTAGCTACATCATAAGGACCTCTCAAGTCCATGGAATTTTCAGCCTCGCTAGATATGATGATATTTCTCCCTTTCGATGTGCGGGTGAGTTCTAAAGCATTGCTTATGATGTAACGTCGTTGTGTATTGTCCCTTATAGCAGGGGAGTATACGATCTCAAAATGAATGCCTCTCTCTGTGGCCTGCCTCACTTGAGGTAACTTCACATAGAATGGAAGTCTGGTAGTCATGTCCAGTGATATTATATCAACATCTAGATTCCCACAACATTGTTGAAATAACTTATCAGTTGCCGGGCGAACCGCTAAAATATCATAAGCAAGGACTGCATCAGTTGCTAGCTGATGTATCTGGCTATTTTCCTCTAGAGGAACAGTTAAACGAGACAAAAGTTTCAGGTTTTTGTGTTTGCTCTTCAAGGTTTTTACTGTTGGGGTTTCATTCCAGTTTACAGGCGGAGGACAAGACGTTTTCAGCTTGTTTTTCTTGGTATTGGTGAGCAGAAAGGTAGAGCTCACTGCTATAGTTTCATATCCGAGTTTAACTGCTTTGGATATGAGGATTTCAGTTTGTCTTGAGTCGTTTTGATGCACGATGCAAAGATCACCAAATGCCGCCATCTTGGTTTATGGGAATGATCGCTGACTGGTAAGGCGCTTAATACACAGGTATCCCACTACATGAAATAGTTGGTTGAAGGACTAGTTTCACTCATTTTTTGCACAGTTTCCGAAAACGGAAAAATGCTAGAGCTATTACAAATTAATATATAAACTAGGTACTACCTAATAGCGGAGCTCCCTGTTTATTTTTTATCTACTTGACTGAATTGATGCAATGCATGGATAATTCTT